>JAENJI010000012.1:15902037-15941975 GCA_018901935.1 Pugionium cornutum | reverse complement strand
GTTGGTGGCATCACTAGAGGGACCGGCGGTGTCATCCACGTTGCCACCAAGTGTGCCGGAAGCTTGGGCCTCTCTGCCGGCAATGCTGGTTGCTCTGGTCCTTGTGGTCGACGGTCCGGCGGTACTGCTTGGGCCGGCAGGCATGCCAGATGGTCCGGCTGTCTTGGGCAAGCGTCCTGGTCGGCCAGTCTGGTCTCCTGGCTGGATGTACGACCTGATGTCCTCATCACCTAGCTTATCAACCATATATGCACTTGCAACGTTAGTGCAAGAACCACCATCTATGTTGAGGTTGCATACCTTGCCCTTGATGGTGCAACGGCTGTGGAAGATGTTCCCCCTTTGGATGGTCTCTAAAGGATCCACCATTGCACTGAGGATGCGTCTAGTGACCAGCACTTCCCCCACATCAGGGTACTCAATGTCACCGTATTCTCCTTCTGGTTCATAGTCCTCTTCATCTTGGGACTCATACTCTCCAGCCTCCGTAATCAGCATGACCCGGTTGTTTGCGCACTCCCTTGAGATGTGTCCACGACCCCTACACTTGAAACAAGTGATGTCACGTGATCTTTGAGGGTTAGAAGACTTACTAGGCTCTCTCTGGTCACGGGTTGGTTCAGGAGGCTTGCTCTTGAACCTTGACTCGATCTCTATGCTCTTGCCTTTGTCTACGGGCTTGGGAATATTGCTTGGTACCCAAGGCGTCTTGGGCTTGCTGCAAATGTCTTGGCTCTTACGTTTGATGTGCTGCTCAGCCTGGACAGATAGGTGGAACAAGTCTTTGAAGTCATTGTAGATTTGCCTTTCCACCTTGCGGCTGATTCTTTCTTGGAGTCCATCCAAGAATTGTGCCATCAACGCTTCTTCATCATCATTGAGCTCCAGCCTGTTCCTTAACTTCTCGAACTCTTCATTGTACTCCTCTACTGATCTAGTACCCAGCTTAAGAGTACGAAAACAACGTTGCAAGTCTCTATGAAAGTAAGGTGGAACAAACCTTTGTCGCATGAGGTCTTTCATGTCGACCCATGAGTCTACGGGCCTCATTCTTTTCCTCCTTCGGTCAGATACCTCACGATCCCACCAGATGAGGGCATTGTCCATGAGTTGTGTTACTGCCATTGAGACTCTCCTAGGCCATGGTTGGTTGTAATGATCGAAAATATGATCCATTATTCTTTCCCAATCTAGGTAAGCCTTGGGGTCTACTTTTCCTGCAAAACTTGGAGGAGTTAGCTTAACATCAGGATGAGTTACCCGGTTGTAGGCATGTTCATCTCCATCCTCATGATGTCTATGAGGCATCCGTGGTCTCTGGTGAAGACCATATGGCTTGAAGCCATCATCCTCTGCTTCTGGTTGCCGTGGAGGTCCTCTCGGCCTGTGGTGATAGTTATGAGGTTGTGTGTCCTCATCTCCATCTGGCTGGGGCTCCTCCTGTTCGTGCTGTGTCCTAAGGTGCTCAGGACCCTCAGCATGGTCTTGTTCAGCTCTCACGTGCCTTATGGCCTGGAATCTCACAGGCCTCTCCACACGCTCCAATCTCTCGCCTATGGATGCGAGTTGCGTTTCGAGGGTGGTTGATACAAGCCTCGATTAGAGGCTTATATGCGCGTGGGCTGTTTGGAGAAGGTTTGGTGAGAAACTTGACCTTAGACTTCTTGGATAGGGGGTTTTGGGTTGGTATTTGATGGAAGGGTGAAGTGAACCACACGAGGGGTGATGAACCTCGTGATAAATCACAAACTTAGAGCTAGGAGGGCTGGTCTCAACTAGGTTCTAAGCGCACAAGATTCTTGAGAGAAAACTTGTAAGAAAATTTGATCTTTATTAATTAGCAAAAAGGTTGTCGAACTACAATGCTGGAAGGAGCCTTATTAATATGCTCGACAGCTTGACCTTCTAGGGTCGACTCAAATAAGAAAAGGAAAATTTACAAAAGTGCACAAAAGGAAAAGATACAAAAGTGTATAATCGAAAAAGGACTTATTCCTAAAATGTCTTTGACTCAATAAATGTAAATATTCTAGATCCTACCCTGCAAAACAAAAAGAGGCAAATATTTTAATGGAAAACTTACCTTACTTACCTCACGGCCAAGAAATGGAAGGTGGCCGTCCTTGTGGCATGAACGTGCCTTGCTCCTAGTCTTCGACTGGGAGTAGGGTTAGGAATCTTTGGGCCCTGACCTCTTGATACAAGCCTCGATTCAAGGCTTATATGCACATGGGCTGTTTGGAGAAGGTTAGGTGAGAAACTTGACCTTAGACTTCTTGGATAGGGGTTTTTGGGTTGGTATTTGATGGAAGGGTGATGTGAACCACACGAGGGGTGATGAACCTCGTGATAAATCACAAACTTAGAGCTAGGAGGGCTGCTCTCAACTAGGTTCTAAGCGCACAAGATTCTTGAGAGAAAACTTGTAAGAAAATTCGATCTTTATTAATTAGAAAAAAGGTTGTCGAACTACAATGCTGGAAGGAGCCTTATTAATATGCTCGACAGCTTGACCTACTAGGGTCGACTCAAATAAGAAAAGGAAAATTTACAAAAGTGCACAAAAGGAAAAGATACAAAAGTGTATAATCGAAAAAGGACCCATTCCTAAAATGTCTTTGACTCAATAAATGTAAATATTCTGGATCCTACCCTGCAAAACATAAAGAGGCAAATATTCTTATTGAAAACTTACCTTACTTACCTCACGGCCAAGAAATTGAAGGTGGCCGTCCTTGTGGCATGCACGCACCTTGCTCCTAGTCTTCGACTTGGAGTTGGGTTAGGAATCTTTGGGCCCTGACCTCTCTTGCCACCAAAGCCCAAGTCTCTGATGTTCTTTCTGTTGTTGAGAAGCCTTTGGACTGTACTTTGCACTTCTGGCCCATTGTCCTTAGCTGATCTTCCTCTAGGAGCTTGTCGACCCATAAGCTGAACTTGTGGAAGAGTGCTCTTGATCTGCTCCTTGTCATTGCTCCTGGTGGCACTACTGGTGTGGAGACTTCCTCTAGATGCATGTTCTGAAGCTGGTAGCATATCTGGTCCGAGTTTCCTTGTGTAGAAGTGGAAATGCTCGTGCACTCGGCTGGATCGGCTGTACCGGCTGGACTGTGTGAGGTACTTGTCGGAATGCCTTCAGGACCGGCTAAGTTGATCCCGGAGTCGGTGGCATCACCAAGGGGACTGGCGGTGTCATCCACGTCGCCACCAAGTGTGCCGGAAGTTTGGGCATCTCCGCCGGCAATGCTGGTCGGTCTGGTCCTATTGGTCGAAGGTCCGGCGGTACCGCTTGGGCCGGCAGACGTGCCAGATGACCCGGCTGTCTCGAGCAAGGTTCCTGGTCGGCCAGTCTGGTCTCCTGGCTGGACATACGACCTGATGTCCTCATCAGTGGTGAACATGGCCATCATGGCTTCGGTTGCTTCTCTATTCTCTTCTGCCATTGCGTACTACAAGGAAAGAAGACGAGTTATGCTGCTCCTAAATTATTAGGAGGGTTTTCTTTTATAAGGGGATTCGAACAAAATGCAAAAGGAAAAAATCTGAGAAATGGAAAATTCGAAGATATGAAGATTTGAATAAAAAGGAAACTTTCTTGACAACTATTGCTAGCTGTCCAATTCGAATTCTTTTGGTATTTTTCCTATTTTCTTTTTCTTTTCTTTTAATTTAACTTAAAAAAATAGAAATATGATTCTAACAAAAAGGAAAGTCGAAAATAGCAATGCACGAATGATTCTAGAACCTAGTGATGCACGTAGGGACTAGATACACTCGGTATGAACTTAGATGTTATTTTTTTGATTTTCTCGAATGAAACTTAAACTAATGCAAGAACAAGAAACAAAAAAAGTTAAAGGATATAAACAACCTGGTTTAGGAGCTTTAAGCTCTGATACCAAAATGATACAAGCCTCGATTCAAGGCTTGGATGCACGTGGGCTGTTTGGAGAAGTTTAGGTGAGAAACTCGACCTTAAGCTTCTGGATAGGGGTTTTCTGATTGGTATTGGATGGAGGGGTGAAGTAAACCACACGAGGGGTGATGAACCTCGTGATAAATCACAAACTTAGAGCTAGGAGGGCTGGTCTCAACTAGGTTCTAAGCGCACAAGCTTCTTTGAGAGAATAACTTGTAAAGAAAATTCGATCTTTATTAATTAGCAAAAAGGTTGTCGAACTACAATGCTGGAAGGAGCCTTATTAATATGCTCAACAGCTTGACCTTCTAGGGTCGACTCAAAGAAAGAAAAGGAAAGATTACAAAAGTGCACAAATGGAAAATGTACAAAAGTGCATAACCGAAAAAGGACCTATTCCTAAAATGTCTTTGACTCAAAAATGTAAATATCCTAGATCCTACCCTGCAAAACAGAAAGAGGCAAATATTCAAATTGAAAACTTACCTTACTTACCTCACGGCCAAGAAATGGATGGTGGCCATCCTTGTGGCATGCACGCGCCTTGCTCCTAGTCTTCGACTTGGAGTAGGGTTAGGAATCCTTGGGCCCTGACCTCTCTTGCCACTAAAGCCCAAGTCTCTGAAGTCCCTTGCATTGTTGAGAAGCCTTTGGACTCTTCTTTGCACTTCTGGCCCATTGTCCTTAGTCGATCTTCCTCTAGGAGCTTGTCAACCCATAAGATGAACTTGTGGAAGAGTGCTCTTGATCTGCTCCTTGTCATGCTCCTGGTGGCACTACTGGTGTAGAGACTTCCTCCAGATGCATGTCCTGAAGCTGGTAGCTTATCTGGTCCGAGTCTCCTGGTGTAGAAGTTGAAGTGCCCGTGTACTCGGCTGGATCAGCTGTACCGGCTGGACTGTGCGAGGTACTGGCCGGAATGCCTTCTGGACTGGCCAAGTTGATCCCGGAGTCGGTGGCATCACCAAGGGAGCCGGCGGTGTCATCCACGTTGCCACCAATTGTGCCAGAAGCTTGGGCCTCTCCGCCGGAAATGCGGATCGGTCTGGTCCTATTGGTCGAGGGTCCGGCGGTACCGCTTGGGCCGGCAGATGTGCCAGATGGCCCGGCTGTCTCGGGCAAGCTTCCTGGTCGGCCAGTCTGGTCTCCTGGCCGGACATACGACCTGATGTCCTCATCATAAGTGGAGCCACAATATTCTCAAAAATAGACCTCAAAAGTGGATACCACCATGTCAAAATGAAGGAGGGTGTTGAATAGAATACTGTCTTCAAAACTAAGTAAGGGATGTACGAGTGGAAAGTCATGCAATTTGGCTTGATTAATGCTCGAAGCACCTTCATGTGCCTTATGAACCAAGTTCTTATGGTGTACATCAGTAAGTTTGTTGTGGTTTTTTGACGACATATTAGTTTATTGTAAGTGTTTAAAAGACGATATTTCACATCTTGAGATGGTGCTATGAACCCTTCGGCAAGAAGAGCTCTACGCCAATCTAATGATGTGCACCTTTTGTACTGATAAACTTGTCTTCGACCCCAATCTCAAGACCCATTGGGGCTGTTTTTGACCCCAATTTTTGATGTTTAGACGCTCTTTCGGACATTTTTCACTACAATAAAACAGTCATTTTGCCACTCCAACTTATGACCACATTTCTTGTCGCAAATTTTGCTACTCTTGTTCGATGTTTTTGCAACTAATTTGCGAATATGCACATGTAGTCATAAATTGGTCGGACTATTGGGACTAAAACTAGTAGTCGCATATTGGTCGCAATGTACAACCAATCTGTGACCAATATGCGATTAATTTGCGACCAATATGTGTAGTCTCTATTCAGTTGCAGTTTTGCGACCAAATAGCGATTGCATGTGCTGAACCCATGTAGTGGTCCCAATTTGGTCACAAATTTTGCGACCAATATGCGACCATAGTTGGAGTGGCACTTCAGTCACAATGTGATGGCTAAACAACGACGTGGAAAACATGTGTGTGGTAGGTAAACATAAAAAAGCGACCACACTACCATGGTCACAAAATAGTCATGAACTAATGGTAAAATCTTATATATATATATACTCCCATGTCTCTTCTCTCATTTGTACAATAAAAAAACTTCAAACATGTGGAAGAATTACACTAATTCGAGGGGTTGGATGTACAAAAGCATTGATAATCAAACAAGAAATATATTGGCGGAATTTGCACAAGACATGGAGTAGTTCATGAATTTTGCAAGTAGTTAATGAATAACTCAAAGTAGTGGAGGTAAATTTCTCTGTCCTTGTATTAATTGCAGAAATGATAAATTTCTTCCGGGACACAAAAATTGGAAACATCTGTATAGTCAAGGATTTATGCCAAATTATTATGTTTGGTATAAACATGAAGAACAACTGAATGTTGAGTTAAGCACAAGTCGTTATGATGATGGCCCTAGAAATCAGGGAGGTAGATGTGGTACTAGTGAAGAAACAGTAGGTACATCATCCGGTAATAGATATGTTGAAATGGTGACAGATGCATTTCTTGGGACTACAACTGATGAGAACTATAATCATCATGCGGAAGGCTTTAATAACATAGAAGAACCTAATTCAGAAGTACAAAATTTTACATGTTAGAAGCTGCCAAAAATCCATTGTATGATGGTTGTCATGAAGGGCACTCACAGTTATCTTTAGCTGTTTGGTTCATAAACATTAAGTCTGATTTTAATCTTGATGAAAAATGCGTGGACTCCTAGACGGAGCTGTTTACTGAATATTTGCCCAAGGAGAATCAGGTAACGTGCTCATATTAGGAAACCAAAAAATTGATGCAAAAGTTAGGGCTCCATTTTATACAATTGATGTGTGTGTTCACACTTGTATGATATTTTAGAAAGAAGATGAAAAATGGGAAAATGTAAATTTTGCAATTCCCTCGATATAAGCCAAGCAAATGTAGGATGAGAATACCATTCAATTGTAGTATTAACTATAGACAACAGACTGAAAAGAATGTATCAAAGCAAAAAAAACTACAGCAGCAATGAGGTGGCACGCGGAGCAGGAAGCAGAATACGGAGAAAAGAGTTATCGATCTAATGTTGCAGAGTGGAAATTTTTTCAATATCTACATCCAAGATTTGCTGCTGAATTGAAAATGTTTATCTTGGCTTATGTACTACTGGGTTCAATCGATTTGGGATGTCTCGTAATCATTCATTATGGCCGGTGATTATCATTCCATATAACTTGCCACTTGATATGTGTATGAAGAAAGAGTAATTGTTTCTTACAATTCTGAATTCGGGGCCAAATCATCCGCGCGCTAATCTGGATATATTCCTCCAACCTTTGATTGATGAGCTTAAAGAATTATGTTCTATGGGAGTTGACGCATACTGATGGGGACATCAAATCGTATGGTTGGCCAGGGGACCAGACTGGCCGACCAGGGAGCTTGCCCGAGACAGCCGGGCCATTTGGCGCGTCTACCGGCCCAAGCGGTACCATCGGGTCTTCGACCAGCCGGACCAGACCGACCAACATTTCCGGCAGAGAGGCCCAAACCTCTGGCCCAACTGGCGGTGACGTGGATGACACCGCCGGCCCAATTGGTGACACCGCCAGCTCCGGGATCAACTTGGCCGGCTCCAATGACAACTCGGCCAGTACCTCACACAGTGCAGCCAGTACAGCCGACCCAGCCGATTGCACCACCATTTCATCATCCACACAAAGAGACTCGGATCAGATAAGCTACCAGCTTCAAGACATGCATCTAGATGAAGTTTCTACACCAGTGGTGCCACCAGGAGCAATGACAAGGAACAGATCAAGGGCGCTCTTCCACAAGTTCAGCTTGTGGGTTGACAAGCTCTTAGAGGATGATCGACAAAGAACATTGGGCCAAGAATGCAAAGAAGAGTCCAAAGGCTTCTCAACAATGCAAGGGACTTCAGAGACTTGGGCTTTAGTAGCAAGAGAGGTCAAGGCCCAACGATTCCTAACCCTACTCCAAGTCGAAGAGTAGGAGTAAGGTGCGTGCATGCCACAAAGTCGGCCACCTCCCATTTCTTTGCCGATAGGTAAAAATGGTAAGTTTTCAATTTATATACTTGCCTTTTCTGTTTTGGAGGGTAGGATTTAGAATGTTTACATTTTGAGTCAAAGAAAATTTAGGTAGAAGTCCTTTTTCGGTTATTCACTTTTGTAATTTTTCTATTTGTGCACTTTTGTAAGTTTTCCATTTTTCTTTGAATCGACCCTAGAAGGTCAAGCTGTCGAGCATATTAATACGGCTCCTTCCAGCATTGTAGTTCGACAACCTTTTCTGATATTAATAAAGATCGAATTTTCTTTGTACAAGTTTTTCTCAAGAGACTTGTGCGCTTAGAATCTAGTCGAGACCAGCCCTCCTAGCTCTAAGTTTGTGATTTATAACGAGGTTCATCACCCCTCATGTGGTTCACTTCAGCCTTCCATCCATTACCAAACAGAAAACACCATCCAGAAGCCAAAGGTCGAGTTTCTCATCTAATCTTCTCCAAACAGCCCACGCGCATACAGACTTGATTCGAGGCTTGTATCATTTTGGTATCAGAGTTTAAAGCTCCTAAAACAAGGTTGTTTCCATCCTTTATTTAGTCTTGTTTCCAATTTTTGCATTAGTTTAAGTCTCATTCAAAAAAAAAAAATAACATCAAAACTCAAACCGAGTGCATATAGCTTTTACGTGCATCACTAGGGCTTAGATTCATTCTTGCATTGCCATTTTCGTCTTTCCTTTTTATTAAAAGCATATTTCCATTAAGTTAAATTTAAAAGCAAAAAAAATATAGAAAACTACCAAGAAAAATTGAACAAAAAGAATCTTGGATCTTTAGCATTAATTGTCAAGAAGTTTCTATTTTTCTGTTTTTTTTTTCCTTTTTCCCAGAATTTTCCTTTTCAATTTTTCGTTTTTGCAACTTCTACTTCAACTATAAAAGACAACCCTCCTAATCAAATTTTAGGAGCAGAATAACTTGTTTCTTTCTTTTGAAGCACACAATGGCAGAAGGAAATCAGGATGCAACCGAGGCCATGATGGCCATGTTCACCACACTCCAAACACAACTCGCATCAATCGGCGAGAGGTTGGAGCGCGTGGAGAGACCGGTGAGATTCCAGGCCATAAGGCACGTGAGGGCTGAGCAAGACCATGCTGAGGGTCTTGAGCACCCTAGGACACGGCACGAACAGGAGGAGCTCCAGCCAGTTGGAGATGAAGACATGCAGCCCCACGGCTATCACCCTAGGCCAAGAGGACCTCCACGGCAACCAGAAGCAGAAGGCGATGGCTTTGAGCCCTATGGTCATCACTAGAGACCAAGAATGCCTCCTAGACATCTTGAGGATGGAGATGAATACACCTACAACAGGGTAACTCATCCTGATGTTAAATTAACACCTCCTAGTTTTGCAGGAAAAGTAGACCCGAAGCCTATCTAGATTGGGAGAGGAGGATGGATCACATCTTTGATCACTACAACCAACCAGGCCCTAGGAGAGTCTCCATGACAGCACCACAACTCACGGATAATGCCCTCATCTAGTGGGATCGTGAGGTTTCTGACCGAAGGAGGAAAAGATTGAGGCCCGTAGACTCATGGGTCAACATGAAAGATCTCATGACACAAAGGTTTGTTCCACCTTATTTCCATAGAGATTTGCAACGACGTTTTCGTACTCTTAAACAGGGCACCATATCAGTAGAGAAGTACTACGAAGAGTTTGAAAGGCTAAGAAACAGGCTGGAGCTCAATGACGACGAAGAGGCATTGATGGCGCAATTCTTGGATGGGTTGCAAGAGAGAATCTACAACGACTTCAAGGACTTGTTCCACCTATCTGTCCAGGCTGAGCAGCACATCAGGCGTAAGAGCCAAGACATCCGCAGCAAGCCTAAGATGCCTTGGGCGCCAAGCAATAGCCCCAAGCCCGTAGACAAAGGCAAGAGCATAGAGATCGAATCACGGTTCAAGAGCAAGACTCCTGAGCAAACCCGTGACCAGAGAGAGCCTAGTAAGTCTTCTAACCCTCAGAGATCACATGACATCACTTGCTTTAAGTGTAGGGGTTGCGGTCACATCTCAAGGGAGTGCCCAAACAACCGTGTCATGCTGATCACGGAGGCTAGAGAGTATGAGTCTCAAGACGAAGAAGACTATGAACCAGAAGGAGAATACGGTGACATTGAGTACCCTGATGTGGGGGAAGTGCTAGTCACCAGACGCATTCTCAGTGCAATGGTAGATCCCTCAGAGACCATTCAAAGGGAGAACATCTTCCAAAGCCGGTGCACCATCAAGGGCAAGGTATGTAACCTCATCATAGATGGTGGTTCTTGCACTAACGTTGCTAGTGCGTACATGGTTGATAAGCTAGGTCTAGAGAAGACAAGGCACCTTCAACCATATAGATCACTGAGATGGCTCGATGACAAAGTGGAGCTCAATATCCAGGAGCAAGTAACTGTGCCATTCAGTGTGGGCAGATACCAAGACCAGGTAGTGTGCGACGTGGTGCCAATGCAAGCTGGCCACCTTCTGCTAGGAAGGTGATGAGGACATCAGGTCGTACATCCAGCCAGGTGACCAGACTGGACGACCAGGAAGCTTGCCCGAGACAGCAGGACCATCTGGCGCGCCTGCCGGACCAGACAGTACCGCCGGACCTTCGACCTATAGGACCAGACCGGTCAAAATCGCCGGCGGAGAGGCCCAAGCTTCCGGCACACTTGGTGGGGACGTGAATGACACCGCCGGTCCCCCTGATGACACCACCGACTCCGGGATCAACTTGGCCGGTCCTGAAGTCATTCCGGCCAGTACCGCGCACAATTCAGCCGGTACAGGCCATCCAGCCAAGTACACGCACACTTCCACTTCTACACAAGAGGACTCGGACCAAATGAGCTACCAGCTCCAGGACATGCACTTAGAGGAAGTATCTACACCAGTGGTACCTCCAGGAGCAATGACAAGAAGCAGATCAAGAGCACTCTTCCACAAACTCAGCTTATGGGTCAACAAGCTTCTAGAGGAAGAGCAGCTAAGGACAATGGGCCAGAAGAGCAAATTAGAGTCCAAAGGCTTCTCAAAAACACAAGGAACATCAGGGACTTGGGCCTTAGTGGCAAGAGAGGTCAGGGCCCAAAGATATTTAACCCTACTCCAAGTCGAAGACTAGGAGCAAGGCGCGTGCATGCCACAAGGACGGCCACCTTCCATTTCTTGGCCGTGAGGTGAGTTAAGGTAAGTTTACATTTGAATATATGCCTCTTTCTGTTTTGCAGGGTAGGATCTAGTTGCTTTACATTTTTGAGTCAAGAACATTTTAGGAATAGGTCCTTTTTCGGTTATACACTTTTGTATTTTTTTTCTTTTGTGCACTTTTGTAAACTTTCCTTTTTCTTATTTGAGTCAACCCTAATAGGTCAAGCTGTCGAGCATATTAATAAGGCTCCTTCCAGCATTGTAGTTCGACAACCTTTTGATTATTAATAAAGTAGAACTTTTTCCTACAAGCTTTCTCTCAAAAGAGACTTGTGCGCTTAGAACCTAGTTGAGACCAGCCCTCCTAGCTCTAAGTTTGTGATTTATCACGAGGTTCATCACCCCTCATGTGGTTCACTTCACCCTTCCATCGTTTACCAACCAGAAAACCCCTATCCAGAAGCCCAAGGTTGAGTTTCTCACCTAATCTTCTACAAACAGCCCACGCGCATACATCCTTGAACCAAGGCTTGTATCATTTTGGTATCAGAGCTTAAAGCTCCTAAACCAGGTTGTTTCTATCCTTTTGCTTGTTTTGTTTTGTGTTCTTGCATTAGTTTAAGTCGCATTCAAGAAAAATCAAAAAAATAACCTCAAACTCCAAACCGAGTGCATCTAGCCTCCTACGTGTATCACTAGGGTTTAGATTCACTTTTTGCATTGCATACACGTTTTCCTTTTTGTTTAATTCATATTTCCATTAGTTTTAAGTTAAATTAAAAAGAAAACAAAAAGAAAAGAAAAGAAAATAGGAAAATACACAAAAGAATTCGAATTGGACAGCTAGCACAAGTTGTCTAGGAAGTTTCCTTTTTTTCGAATTTCCTTTCCTTAGGATTTTCCTTTTTGCATTTTTTTCAAATCCCATATAAAAAGAAACTCTCCTAATAATTTAGGAGCACCCTAATTATCTTCTTTCTTTGTAGCACACATGGGAGAAGAGAATAGAGACGCAGCTGAAGCCATGATGGCCATGTTCACCACACTCCAAACACAACTCGCATCCATAGGCGAGAGGTTGGAGCGCTGGAGAGACCAGTAAGATTCCAGGCCATAAGGCACGTGAGAGCTGAGCCAGATCGTCCTGAGGGTCCTGAGTACCTTAGGACACGGCACGAACAGGAGGAACCCCAGCCAGATGGAGATGAGGACACGCAACCTCATAACTATCACCATAGGCCGAGAGGACCTCCACGGCAACCAGAGGCAGAAGATGATGGCTTTGAGCCATATGGTCTTCACCAGAGACCAAGAATGCCTCCTAGACCGGGTAATTCATCCTGATGTTAAACTAACTCCTCCAACTTTTGCAGGAAAAGTAGACCCCGAGGCTTACCTAGATTGGGAGAAGCGAATGGATCATATCTTTGATCACTACAACCAACCAGGACCTAGGAGAGTCTCAATGGCAGTAGCACAACTCACGGACAATGCCCTCATCTGGTGGGATCGTGAGGTATCTGACAGAAGGAGGAAGAGAATGAGACCCGTAGACTCATGGGTCGACATGAAAGACCTCATGCGACAAAGGTATGTTCCACCTTACTTTCATAGGGATTTGCAACGACGTTTTCGTACTCTTAAGCAGGGTACCAGATCAGTAGAGGAGTACTATGAAGAGTTCGAGAGGTTAAGGAACAGATTGGAGCTCAATGATGATGAAGAAGCATTGATGGCGCAATTCTTGGATGGACTCCAAGAAAGGATCAGCTGCAAGGTGGAAAGGCAAATCTACAACGACTTCAAGGACTTGTTCCACCTATCTGTGCAAGCTGAACAGCACATCAAACGTAAGAGCCAAGACATCCGCAGCAAGCCTAAGACACCTTGGGCACCAAGCAACATGCCCAAGCCCGTAGACAAAGGCAAGAGCATAGAGATCGAGTCAAGGTTCAAGAGCAAGCCTCCTGAACCAACCCGTGACCAGAGAGAGCCTAGTAAGTCTTCTAACCCTCAAAGATCACGTGACATCACTTGTTTCAAGTGTAGGGGTCGTGGACACATCTCAAGGGAGTGCGCAAACAACCGGGTCATGCTGATTACGGAGGCTGGAGAGTATGAGTCCCAAGATGAAGAGGACTATGAACCAGAAGGAGAATACGGTGACATTGAGTACCCTGATGTGGGGGAAGTGCTAGTCACCAGACGCATTCTCAGTGCAATGGTAGATCCCTCAGAGACCATTCAAAGGGAGAACATCTTCCAAAGCCGGTGCACCATCAAGGGCAAGGTATGTAACCTCATCATAGATGGTGGTTCTTGCACTAACGTTGCTAGTGCGTATATGGTTGATAAGCTAGGTCTAGAGAGGACACGGCATCCTCGACCATATAGACTGAGATGGCTTGATGACAAAGTGGAGCTCAAGATTCATGAGCAAGTCACTGTGCCATTCAGTGTGGGCAAGTACCAAGACCAGGTCGTGCGACGTGGTGCCCATGCAAGCTGGCCATCTTCTACTAGGAAGACCATGGCAGTTTGACAAAGAGACCAGGCATGATGGCAGAACCAATCTCTACACCTTCGTGCATGACAAGAGAAAGGCCAGCCTAGCCCCTCTTACACCTGCCCAGTACATGAGCTACAACTCCAAATGAGTAAGGAAAAGAAACTTGTCAAGTCTAACTTTCTTATTCAACCTAGTCATGTCCGGAGAGCTTTGGCCTCGAACGACTTAATGTTACTAATGGTTTTCAAGGAAGTGTTGAGTATAGAACAGGGACAGGTAGAGCTACCTCATGAAGTAGCAACTCTCCTCAACAAATTCCAGGATGTATTTCCAGAGGAGATACCAGCAGGCTTGCCTCCTTTACGTGGCATAGAACACCAGATTGATCTAGTGCCCGGAGCAGCCCTGCCCAACCGGCCAGCCTACCGGATGAGTCCAGAGGAGTCCAAAGAGCTTGAGAAGCAAGTCAAGGAGCTCCTGGAGAAAGGATATGTTTGAGAGAGCCTCAGTCCATGTGCTGTACCAGTGCTGCTAGTGCCCAAGAAGGATGGGACTTGGCGCATGTGTGTGGACTGCCGAGCCATCAACAACATCACAGTCAAGTATAGGCATCCAATACCACGACTGGATGACATGCTAGATGAGCTGAGTGGAGCCACGGTCTTCTCCAAGATAGACCTCAAAAGTGGATACCACCAGGTAAGAATGAAGGAAGGTGATGAGTGGAAGACTGCTTTCAAGACAAAGCAAGGGCTCTACGAGTGGACAGTCATGCCATTCGGCTTGACTAATGCCCCAAGCACCTTCATGCCTTATGAACCAAGTTCTTAGGGCGTACATCAGTAAGTTTGTAGTTGTTTACTTTGATGACATACTTGTTTATAGTAAGTGCCTCTGAGAACACCTCACACATCTTGAGATGGTCCTTAAAACCCTTCGACAAGAAGAGCTTTATGCCAATCTCAAGAAGTGCACCTTTTTACTGATAAGCTTGTCTTTTTAGGTTTTGTTGTGAGTTCACAGGGCCTACAGGTTGATGAGAGAAGATTCGAGCCATACAAGAATGGCCAACACCAGGCAACATCACCCAAGTAAGGAGCTTCCACGGACTGGCCAGCTTCTATAGGAGATTCGAGCCCAACTTCAGCAGTATTGCCTCACCACTGACGGCAGTAGTGAAGAAGAACGTGGGATTCAGCTGGGAGAAGCTCAGGAGAAGGCATTCCAGGCCTTGAAGGACAACCTTACACATGCACCAGTGCTAGTCCTGCCCGACTTCAACAAGACGTTTGAAGTGGAGTGTGATGCCTCTGGAATAGGCATAGGAGCAGTGCTAACCCAAGGAGGGGGACCAGTGGCATACTTCAGTGAGAAGCTAGGTGGTGCCTCACTGAACTACCCCACTTATGACAAGGAGCTCTATGCCCTTGTCCGAGCATTGGAGACTTGGCAGCATTACTTGCTGTCCAAGGAGTTTGTGATCCACACTGATCACGAGACTCTCAAACACCTCAGAGGGCAAACCAATCTCAAGAGGAGACATGCCAGGTGGATGGAGTTCATAGAGACCTTCCGTACATCATCAAGTACAAGAAGGGCAAAGACAATGTGGTAGCCGATGCACTATCAAGGAGGTTTGCCTTGATATCAACCATGGAGGCAAAGGTCCTAGGATTCGAGCACATCAAGGATCTATACAAGGATGATCCTGACCTTGCTGAGAGCTACAAGGAGTGTAGCACAGGGAGTCATGGCAAATTCTACATCCATGAGGGATTCTTGTTCCGAGAAAGAAGGCTGTGCATACCACAAGGATCACTAAGGGAGCTTATCATCCGAGAAGCTCATGGAGGAGGACTCATGGGCCACTTTGGTGTCGACAAGACTCTAGCAGTGGTCAAGGAGCACTTCTACTGGCCACACATCAAGAGGACAGTAGAAGCACATTGTGCAAGATGCATCACTTGCAAGAAGGCAAAGTCCCGAGTGCAACCTCACGGGTTGTATCTCCCACTGCCCATACCAACACATCCATGGGTGGACATCTCGATGGATTTTGTTCTAGGTCTGCCCAAGATCAACCACAAAGATGCAATCTTTGTAGTGGTGGACAGATTCTCCAAGATGGCACACTTCATCCCATGTGCCAATGTCAATGATGCCACACAAACAGCTGAGCTGTTCTTCAGGGAGATAGTACGGCTTCATGGAGTGCCAAGGACCATCGTATCAGACAGGGACACCAAGTTCCTCAGCCATTTCTGGAGGACCCTTTGGAAAGCTAGGCACGAAGCTACTCTTCTCAACCACTTGCCATCCTCAAACCGATGGCCAAACTGAAGTTGTCAACAGGACACTATCAACTCTTCTCAGAACTACACTAGGGAAGAACCTAAAGACTTGGGTGGAGTGCCTGCCATTCATTGAGTTCGCCTACAACCGAGCCGTGCACTCAGCAACCAAGAAGACACCATTTGAAGTGGTATACGGCTTCAACCCTCTCACCCCATTGGAGCAAACACCACTGCCACCAGCTGAGATGACCAACCTCAACGGAGCATCCCAAGGCAGAGTTCATAAGGAGATTACACCAGAGGGTAGCACAAAACTTGGAGAAGAGGACCGGACAGTACGTGACTCATGCCAACAAGGGAAGAAAGGAGGTGATCTTTCAACCAGGCGATTGGGTGTGGCTACACCTCGGCAGGAGAGGTTCCCAAACCTAAGGAGTTCCAAGCTAGCACCAAGAGGAGATGGACCATTCAGAGTGCTCGAGAGGATCAACAACAACGCCTACCGGATCGAGCTACCAGGTGAGTTTAATGTTTCCAATACATTTAATGTTACTGACTTGGCCCCTTTCCATGCGGATGAACCAGTTTTGAGGACAAAACCTACTGAAGAGGGAGGGAATGATGAGGACATCAGGTCGTACATCCAGCCAGGAGACCAGACTGGCCGACCAGGAAGCTTGCCCGAGACAGCAGGACCATCTGGCGCCCCTGCCGGACCAGACAGTACCGCCGGACCCTCGACCTATAGGACCAGACTGGTCAACATCGCCGGCGGAGAGGCCCAAGCTTCCGGCACACTTGGTGGGGCGTGAATGACACCGCCGGTCCCCCTGATGACACCGCCGACTCCGGGATCAACTTGGCCGGTCCTGAAGTCATTCCGGCCAGTACCGCGCACAATCCAGCCGGTACAGACCATCCAGCCGAGTACACGCACACTTCCACTTCTACACAAGAGGACTCGGACCAAATGAGCTACCAGCTCCAGGACATGCACTTAGAGGAAGTATCTACACCAGTGGTACCTCCAGGAGCAATGACAAGAAGCAGATCAAGAGCACTCTTCCACAAATTCAGCTTATGGGTCGACAAGCTTCTAGAGGAAGAGCAGCTAAGGACAATGGGCCAGAAGAGCAAATTAGAGTCCAAAGGCTTCTCAACAACACAAGGAACATCAGAGACTTGGGCTTTAGTGGCAAGAGAGGTCAGGCCCAAAGATATTTAACCCTACTCCAAGTCGAAGACTAGGAGCAAGGTGCATGCCACAAGGACGGCCACCTTCCATTTCTTGGCCGTGAGGTGAGTTAAGGTAAGTTTACATTCAATATATGCCTCTTTCTGTTTTGCAGGGTAGGATCTAGTTGCTTTACATTTTGAGTCAAGAACATTTTAGGAATAGGTCCTTTTCGGTTATACACTTTTGTATTTTTTCCTTTTGTGCACTTTTGTAAACTTTCCTTTTCTTATTTGAGTCGACTAGAAGGTCAAGCTGTCGAGCATATTAATAAGGCTCCTTCCAGCATTGTAGTTCGACAACCTTTTGATATTAATAAAGTAGAACTTTTTCCCTAGTTTTCTCTCAAGAGACTTGTGCGCTTAGAACCTAGTTGAGACCAGCCCTCCTAGCTCTAAGTTTGTGATTTATCACGAGGTTCATCACCCCTCGTGTGGTTCACTTCACCCTTCCATCGTTTACCAACCAGAAAACCCCTATCCAGAAGCCTAAGGTTGAGTTTCTCACCTAATCTTCTACAAACAGCCCACGCATACATCCTTGAATCAAGGCTTGTATCATTTTGGTATCAGAGCTTAAAGCTCCTAAACCAGGTTGTTTCTATCCTTTGCTTGTTTTGTTAGTTCTTGCATTAGTTTAAGTCGCATTCAAGAAAATCAAAAATAACATCAAACTCCAAACCGAGTGCATCTAGCCTCACTATCACTAGGGTTTAGATTCACTTTTGCATTGCATACGTTTTCCTTTTGTTTAATTCATATTTCCATTATTTTAAGTTAAATCAAAAAGAAAAAAAAGAAAAGAAAAGAAAATAGGAAAATACTAAAAGAATTGAATTGGACAGCTAGTTGTCTAGGAAGTTTCCTTTTTTGAATTTCCTTTCTTAGATTTTCCTTTTGCATTTTTTCAAACCCATATAAACTCCTCCTAATAATTTAGGAGCACCCTAATTGTCTTCTTTCTTTGTAGCACACTGGGAGAAGAGAATAGAGAGCAAGCCATGATGTGTTCACCACTCCAAACACAACTCGCATCCATAGGCAGAGGTTGGAGAGAGACCAGTAAGATTCCAGGCCATAAGGCACGTGAGAGCTGAGCAGATCGTCCTGAGGGTCCTGAGTACCTTAGGACACGGCACGAACAGGAGGAACCCCAGCCAGATGGAGATGAGGACACACCTCATAACTATCACCATAGGCCGAGAGGACCTCCACGGCAACCAGAGGCAGAAGATGATGGCTTTGAGCCATATGGTCTTCACCAGAGACCAAGAATGCCTCCTAGACGTCATGAGGATGGAGATGAACACACCTATAACCGGGTAATTCATCCTGATGTTAAACTAACTCCTCCAACTTTTGCAGGAAAAGTAGACCCCGAGGCTTACCTAGATTGGGAGAAGCGAATGGATCATATCTTTGATCACTACAACCAACCAGGACCTAGGAGAGTCTCAATGGCAGTAGCACAACTCACGGACAATGCCCTCATCTGGTGGGATCGTGAGGTATCTGACAGAAGGAGGAAGAGAATGAGACCCGTAGACTCATGGGTCGACATGAAAGACCTCATGCGACAAAGGTATGTTCCACCTTACTTTCATAGGGATTTGCAACGACGTTTTCGTACTCTTAAGCAGGGTACCAGATCAGTAGAGGAGTACTATGAAGAGTTCGAGAGGTTAAGGAACAGATTGGAGCTCAATGATGATGAAGAAGCATTGATGGCGCAATTCTTGGATGGACTCCAAGAAAGGATCAGCTGCAAGGTGGAAAGGCAAATCTACAACGACTTCAAGGACTTGTTCCACCTATCTGTGCAAGCTGAACAGCACATCAAACGTAAGAGCCAAGACATCCGCAGCAAGCCTAAGACACCTTGGGCACCAAGCAACATGCCCAAGCCCGTAGACAAAGGCAAGAGCATAGAGATCGAGTCAAGGTTCAAGAGCAAGCCTCCTGAACCAACCCGTGACCAGAGAGAGCCTAGTAAGTCTTCTAACCCTCAAAGATCACGTGACATCACTTGTTTCAAGTGTAGGGGTCGCGGACCCATCTCAAGGGAGTGCCCAAACAACCGGGTCATGCTGATTACGGAGGCTGGAGAGTATGAATCCCAAGATGAAGAGGACTATGAACCAGAAGGAGAATACGGTGACATTGAGTACCCTGATGTGGGGGAAGTGCTGGTCACTAGACGCATTCTCAGTGCAATGGTGGATCCTTCAGAGAACATCGAAAGGGAGAACATCTTCCACAGCCGTTGCACCATCAAGGGCAAGGTATGTAACCTCATCATAGATAGTGGTTCTTGCACTAACGTTGCTAGTGTGTACATGGTTGATAAGCTAGGTCTAGAGAAGACAAGGCACCCTCGACCGTATAGACTGAGATGGCTCGATGACAAAGTGGAGCTCAAGATCCATGAGCAAGTCACTGTGCCATTCAGTGTGGGCAAGCACCAAGACCAAGTAGTGTGCGACGTGGTGCCAATGCAAGCTGGCCATCTTCTACTAGGAAGGCCATGGCAGTTTGACAAGGAGACCAGGCATGATGGCCGAACCAATGTCTACACTTTTGCGCATGACAAGAGAAAGGTCAGCCTAGCTCCT
This sequence comes from Pugionium cornutum, assembly GCA_018901935.1. Lineage (NCBI taxonomy): Eukaryota > Viridiplantae > Streptophyta > Magnoliopsida > Brassicales > Brassicaceae > Pugionium > Pugionium cornutum. Next base: position 15,922,159 of record JAENJI010000012.1, on the reverse strand, counting down.
CTCACACCTGCCCAAGTACATGAGTTTCAACAGCAAATGAGTAAGGAAAAGAAGTTTATTAAATCTAATTTATTATTCAACCAAGTCATGTCCGGAGAGATTTAGCCTCAAAGGATTTAATGCTACTAATGGTTTTCAAAGAAGTGTTGAATGTAGAGAAAGAACAGGTAGAGGTACCTCCTGAAGTAGCAGCTCTCCTCAACAAGTTCCAGGATGTGTTCCCGGAAGAGATACCTGCAGGCTTACCTCCCCTACGAGGCATAGAGCACCAGATCGACCTCGTGCCCGGAGCAGCCCTGCCCATCCGGCCAGCCTACCGGTGAGCCCATAGGAGTCTAAGGAGCTTGAGAAGCAAGTCATGGAGCTCCTGGAGAAAGGCTATATTCGAGAGAGCCTCAGTCCATGTGCCGTACCTGTGCTACTAGTGCCCAAGAAGGATGGGACTTGGCAAATGTGAGTGGACTGCCGAGCAATCAACAACATCACAGTCAAGTACCGGCATCCGATACAACGGCTGGATGACATGCTAGATGAGCTGAGTGGAGCCACGGTCTTCTCCAAGATAGACCTCAAGAGTGGACCACCAGGTTAGGATGAAGGAAGGTGATGAGTGGAAGACTGCTTTCAAGACAAAGCAACGGCTCTACGAGTGGACAGTCATGCCATTCGGCTTGACTAATGCCCCAAGCACCTTCATGCGCCTTATGAACCAAGTTCTTAGGGCATACATCAGTAAGTTACGAGTGCACCCTCACGGGTTGTATCTCGCTCTGCCCATACCTACACATCCATGGGTGGACATCTCAATGGACTTTGTTCTAGGACTGCCCAAAATCAACCACAAAGATGTTATCTTTGTAGTGATGGACAGATTCTCCAAGATGGCAGATTTCATCCCATGTGCCAATGTCAATGATGCCACGCAAACAGCCGAGCTGTTTTTCAAGGAGATCGTACGGCTTCACGGAGTTCCAAGGACCATCGTGTCAGATAGGGACACTAAGTTCCTCAGCCACTTCTGGAGGAACCTCTGGAGGAAGCTAGGCACGAAGCTGCTCTTCTCTACCACCTGCCATCCTCAAACCGATGATCAAACTAAAGTAGTCAACCGGACATTGTCAACTCTTCTCAGGATGACACTGGAAATACATCCTGGAACTTGTTGAGGAGAGTTGCTACTTCAGGAGGTAGCTCTACCTGTCCCTGTTCTACACTCAAAACTTCTTTGAAGACCATTAGTAACATTAAATCCTTCGAGGCTAAAGCTCTCCGGACATTGCTTGATTGAATAAGAAAATTAGACTTGATAAGTTTCTTTTCCTTACTCATTTGGAGTTGTAGCTCGTGTACCTGGGCAGGTGTAAGAAGAGCTAGGCTGACCTTTCTCTTGTCATGCACGAAGGTGTAGAGATTGGTTCGGCCATCATGCCTGGTCTCTTTGTCGAACTGCTATGGTCTTCCTAGTAGAAGATGGCCAGCTTGCATGGGCACCACGTCGCACACGACTTGGTCTTGGTACTTGCCCACACTGAATGGCACAATGACTTGTTCATGGATCTTTAGCTCCACTTTGTCATCAAGCCATCTCAGTCTATATGGTCAAGGATGCCTTGTTTTCTCTAGACCTAGCTTATCAACCATATATGCACTAGCAACGTTAGTGCAAGAACCACCATCTATGATGAGGTTACATATCTTGCCCTTGATGGTGCAACGGCTGTGGAAGATGTTCTCCCTTTGGATGGTCTCTGAAGGATCCACCATTGCACTGAGGATACGTCTAGTGACCAGCACTTCCCCCACATCAGGGTACTCAATGTCACCATACTCTCCTCTTCATCTTGGGACTCATATTCTCCTGCCTCCGTAATCAGCATGACTCGGTTGTTTGGGCACTCCCTTGAGATGTGTCCACGTCCCCTGCACTTGAAACAAGTTATGTCACATGATCTTTGAGGGTTAGAAGACTTACCAGGTTCTCTCTGGTCACGGGTGGGTTCAGGAGGCTTGCTCTTGAACCTTGACTCGATCTCTATGCTCTTGCCTTTGTCTACGGGCTTGGGCATGTTGCTTGGTGCCCAAGGTGTCTTAGGCTTGCTGCGGATGTCTTGGCTCTTACGTTTGATGTGCTGCTCAGCCTGGACAGATAGGTGGAACAAGTCTTTGAAGTCAGTGTAGATTTGCCTTTCCACCTTGCGGCTGATCCTTTCTTGGAGTCCATCCAAGAATTGTGCCATCAATGCTTCTTCATCATCATTGAGCTCCAACATGTTCCTTAGCTTCTCAAACTCTTCATAGTACTTCTCTACTGATCTAGTACCCTGCTTAAGAGTATGAAAACGACGTTGCAAGTCTCTATGAAATTAAGGTGGAACAAACCTCTGTCGCATGAGGTCTTTCATGTCGACCCATGAGTCTATAGGCCTCATTCTCTTCCTCCTTCTGTCAGATACCTCACGATCCCACCAGATGAGGGCATTGTCCGTGAGTTGTGCTACTGCCATTGAGACTCTCCTAGGTCCTGGTTGGTTTTAATGATCAAAGATATGATCCATTCTTCTCTCCCAATCTAGGTAAGCCTCGGGGTCCACTTTTCGTGCAAAACTAGGAGGAGTTAGCTTAACATCAGGATGATTTACCCGGTTGTAGGTGTGTTCATCCCCATCCTCATGATGTCTAGGAGGCATTCTTGGTCTCTGGTGAAGACCATATGGCTCAAAGCCATCATCTTCTGCCTCTGGTTGCCGTGGAGGTCCTCTCGGCCTATGGTGATAGTTATGAGGTTGTGTGTCCTCATCTCCATCTGGCTGGGGTTCCTCCTGTTCGTGCCGTGTCCTAAGGTGCTCAGGACCCTCAGGACGGTCTTGCTCAGCTCTCACGTGCCTTATGGCCTGGAATCTCACCGGTCTTTCCACGCGCTCCAACCTCTCGCCTATGGATGCGAGTTGTGCTTGGAGTGTTGTGAACATGGCCATCATGGCTTCGGTTGCTTCTCTATTATCTTCTCCCATGGTGTGCTACAAAGAAAAAAGACAAGTTAGGATGCTCCTAAATTATTAAGAGGGTTTTCTTTTTATAAGGGGTTCGAAAAAATGCAAAAAGGAAAATCCTAAGGAATGGAAAATTCGAATAAAAGGAAAAAGGAAACTTTCTTGACAACTTGTGCTAGCTGTCCAATTCGAAATCTTTTGGGTATTTTCCTATTTTCTTTTCTTTTCTTTTTCTTTTCTTTTTGTTTAACTTAAAATTAATGGAAATATGAATTAAACAAAAAAGGAAAACGTGAATGGCAATGCAAAAGTGAATCTAAATCCTAGTGATACACGTAGAAGGCTAGATGCACTCGGTTTGGAGTTTGATGTTATTTTTTTCATTTTTCTTGAATGCGACTTAAACTAATGCAAGAACTAAAAACAAAACAAGCAAAAGGATAGAAACAACCTGGTTTACGAGCTTTAAGCTCTGATACCAAAATGATACAAGCCTTGATTCAGGAAGTTGTTTTCTTCAAGTGAACCACACGAGGGGTGATGAACCTCGTGATAAATCACAAACTTAGAGCTAGGAGGGCTGGTCTCAACAAGGTTCTAAGCGCACAAGATTCTTAGAGAGAAACTTGTTGGAAAAAGTTCTACTTTATTAATATCAAAAAGCTTGTCGAACTACAATGCTGGAAGGAGCCTTATTAATATGCTCGACAGCTTGACCTTATAGGGTCGACTCAAACAAAGAAAAGGAAAGTTTACAAAAGTGCACAAAAGGAAAAAGATACAAAAGTGTATAACCAAAAAGGACCTATTCCTAAAATGTTCTTGACTCAAAAATGTAAAGCAACTAGATCCTACCCTGCAAAAAAGAAAGAGGCATATATTCGAATGTAAACTTACCTTAACTCACCTCACGGCCAAGAAATGGAAGGTGGCCGTCCTTGTGGCATGCACGCGCCTTGCTCCTAGTCTTCGACTTGGAGTAGGGTTAAAAATCTTTGGGCCCTGACCTCTCTTGCCACTAAAGCCCAAGTCTCTGATGTTCCTAGTGTTGTTGAGAAGCCTTTGGACTCTACTTTGCTCTTCTGGCCAATTGTCCTTAGCTGATCTTCCTCTAGGAGCTTGTCGACCCATAAGCTGAATTTGTGGAAGAGTGCCCTTGATCTGCTTCTTGTCATTGCTCCTTGAGGTACCACTGGTGTAGATACTTCTTCTAGGTGCATGTCCTGGAGCTGGTAGCTCATTTGGTCCGAGTCCTCTTGTGTGGAAGTGGAAATGTGCGTGTACTCGGCTGGATCGGCTGTACCGGCTGGATTGTGCGCGGTACTGGCCGGGATGCCTTCAGGACCGGCCAAGTTGATCCCGGAGTTGGTGGCATCACCAGAGGGACCGGCGGTGTCATCCACCGGCAATGCTGGTTGCTCTGGTTCTTGTGGTCGAGGGTCCGGCGGTACTGCTTGGACCGGCAGGCGTGCCAGATGGTCCGGCTGTCTCGGGCAAGCTTCCTGGTCGGCCAGTCTGGTCTCCTGGCTGGATGTATGGCCTGATGTCCTCACCAACCATGGTCACAAAATAGTCGCAAATTTGAGACAAATATACGACCACAAAAAATTGCGACAAAAGATTTACGACCACAACATGTGATCTTAAAGTGGTCGTAAATATACCATTTATGTGGTCGCAAATCGGCTATTTTCTTGTAGTGTTTCTTGGGTGAAAGCAATCATGACCTCAAAACCGTATTATCGGCCATCTCACCCTCATCGCATCGCCGATTCCAATTTTTTCAATAATCTAGGTCAGGCCTACATATCGTGTGGAGCCTTCTTTATTGAGTGGAGCTCACGAAGACTCATTGCAAAGTGGATGAAGAGCCTATGTACGATTGCATCACATGTACTACCGGGTGCGATCATGCCAGCACTAATGCACCAGCTCCCATCTGAACTCTACAATTAAACGTCCTTGGGAGATAGTAGTACTAGGATGGGTGATGTCCTGGAAACTCCTCGTGTTGCACCGCTTCTTTTATTCACTCTATTTTTTTATGAAACACCCGCAATTTTGAAATGTCATAAATTTTGCACCGCGATCAACTACACGGCCCATAATACAATTTCAGAAAGCTCTTTCAAATATCTATAACGTGCTAAAGGCAAGAAGACCCATTGGGGCTATTTTCGACCCCAATTTTTGATGTTTAGATGCTCTTTAAGACGTTTTTTCAGGCGGAAGCAATCACAACCTCAAATCCGTTTTATCGGCCATCTCAAACTCCTCACATCACTGATCCAAAAATTTTAAACCATCAAGGTGAGGCCCACACATTGTGTGGAGATTTCTTTTTGAGTGGAGATCATGACGAGTCATTGCAAAAGTGGTTGAAGATCACACGTACGATTGCATGTCATGTACTACCGGGTCCGATCATTCCAAAAGTAATTCACCTGATCCCATTAGAACTTGCAGTTAAATGTGATTGGGAGAGAGTAATACTGGGATGGGTGACCTCATGGGAACTCCTCGTGTTGCACCTCTTCTATTAATCCCTCGATTTTATGTGTTTGTCGCAAAGCGCCGTACTTTCGAGATACCATAAATTTTGCACCGCGATGAATTACACAACCAAAAATACCGTTTTGGAAAGCTCTCGCAAATTTCTCGGACGTGCAAAAGGCATGATGACCCATTGGGGCTGTTTTTTAGCCCAATTTTTAGTGTTTAGACGCTCTTTCATACGTTTTTCTCGGGTAAAGCAATCACGGCCTCAAAACCGTTTCATCGGTCATCTCAAACTCATTGCATTTTCTATCCAAAAATTTTCCACCATCATGTGGAGCCTTTTTATTGAGTGGAGCTCACAAAGAATCATTGCAAAAATGGATGAAGAGCATATGTACGATTGTATGACATGTACTGTTGGGTACAATAATACCAACACTGATGCACCAGATGCCATCTGAAGTCTGTAGTTAAACGTGCTTGGGTGAGGGTAGTACTGGGATGCGTGACCTCCTAGGAAGTCTTCGTGTTGCACTCCTTATTTTAGCCACTCGATATTCTATGTGTCTATTGGAAAATGTTGTATTTTCGAAATCCCATAACGTGTGCCACGCGATAAACTACACGGCCGACAATGCTATTTCCGAAAATTTTCTCAAATATCTTGACGTGCTAAGGGCCCATCGACGCATTGTGGATGCTTTCGACCCCAATTTTTGATATTTGGATGCTCTTTCAGACGTTTTTCTTGGGCGGAAGCAATCACGAGCACAAAACCGTTTTATCGGCCAACTCAAACTCATCTCATCACCGATCCAAAACTTTCCAACCATCTATGTGGGGCCCACAAGTTGTGTGGAGCCTTTTTTATTCCGTGAGCTCACGAAGACTCATTGCAAAAATGGATGAAAGCCTATGTACGATTGCATGACATGTACTACTGGGAACAATCATGCCATCACCAATGCACTGGATCCCATCTGAACTTCGCAGTTAAACGTACTTGGGCAAGGGCAGTATTGGGATGGGTGACCTCCTAGGGAAGTCCTTGTGTTGCACCCTTTATTTTAATCACAAGATTTTTATGTGTCTATCGTAAAACGCCATTTTTTCAAAATGTAATAACTTTTGCACCATGATAAACTACAAGGCCAACAATGCCATTTCAGAAAACCTCCTCAAATATATCTGACATGCTAAAGTCATGAAGACCCCTCAGACTGCTTTTGACCCCAATTTTTGATGTTTACACACTCTTTCGGATGTTTTTCTCGGGCGTAAGCAATAAAGACCTCAAAACTGTATTATCAGCCTTCTCAAACTAATTAACCGCATCATTGATCCAAAACTTTTCAACCATTAAGCCGGTCGCACAGGGCCATCACCAAACCAGCCAAATGGCTGGTGATACAAGCCTTGAATCAAGGCCGTAACACTCGCATACTGGTTGGAGAAGATTAGGCGAGAAACTCGGCCTTAGGCTTCTGGATAGGGGTTTTCTGGTGGGTATTGGATGGAGGGGTGAAGTGAACCACACGAGGGGTGATCTCGTGATAAATCACAACTTAGAGCTAGGGGGCTGGTCTCAACTAGGGTTCTAAGCGATAGAGTTTTAGGAGAAAAACTCGTAGGAAAAAGTTATATCTTTATTAATAATCAAAAGTTGTCGAAATATAATGCCGAAGGAGCCTTATTAATATGCTCGGCAGCTTTGACCTTCTAGTGTCACTCCAAATAAAATGGAAAAGTTACAAAAGTGCACAAGGAAAATTACAAAAAGGAAATAACCGAAAAAGAACAACTATTTAAATTGTTCTTGACTCAAAATGTAAAACTTACTATTCCTACCCTGCAAAATAGAAAAGGAAGGTATATAATTGAAAACTTACCATTCTTACCTTTCAGCTAAGAAATGGAAGGTGGCCGACCTTGTGGCATGCACGCGCTTAGCTCCTAGTCTTCAACTTGGAGTAGGGTTATGAATTATTGGGCCCTGACCTCTTTTGCCACGAAAGCCCAAGTCTCTGGAGTCCTTTGTAATGTTGAGAAGCCTTTGAACTCTTCCTTGTACACTTGGCCCAATGCTCCTTTTCGATGATCTTCTAGGAGCTTGTCTACCCACAAACTGAAATTGTGGAAGAGTGCCCTTGTTCTGCTCCTTGACATTGCTCCTGGTGGTACCACTGGTGTAGAGACTTCATCCAGGTTCATGCCTTGAAGTTGGTAGCTTAGTTGATCCGAATCTCCTTGTGTAGATGTGGAAATGGTGGTACAATCGGTTGGATCGGCTGGATGGTGCGAGGAGCTTGCCGAGTTGTCATCGGAGCTGGCCACATCATTTTGTGAGCCGGTAGCATCACCAGTTGGCCCGGTGGTGTTGTTCACGTCGCCGCCAGTTAGGCCAGAGGTTTAGGCCTCTTCGCCAGAAAAGTTGGCTGGCCCGGCCTGGCTGATCATAGGGCCGGCGGTACCGCTTGGGCCGGCAGACGTGCCAAATGGCCCGACTGTCCCGGGAAAGCATTCTGGTCGGCCATTATGGTCTTCTGGCCGGCCAGATGATCTGATTCCCTCATCATCCCTCCCACTTAAGTAGGTTTTGACCTCAAAACTGACTCATCTACAAGGAAAGGTTCTAAATCGGTTACATTGAATGTGTTAGACACATTAATATCACCTAGAAGCTTAATCCGGTAGGCGTTGTTGTTGATCCTCTCTAGCACTCTGAATGATCCGTCTTCTCTCGGGGCTAGCTTGGAACTCCTTAGGCTGGGGAACCTCTCTTGCCGTAGGTGTAGCGACACCCAATCGCCCGGTTGAAAAATCATCTCTCTTCTCCCCTTGTGGACGTGAGTCACGTACTGCCCGGTCCTTTTCTCCAGGTTCTCTGCTACCTTCTGGTGTCTATTCTTGATGAATTCTGCCTTGGATGCTCCATTGAGGTTGGCCATTTCTGCTGGTGGCAGTGGTGTTTGCTCCAGGGGCGTTTGAGGGTTGAAACTGTAGACCACTTCAAAGGGGGTCTTATTCGTGGCTGAATGCACTGCTCGGTTGTATGCAAACTCTATGAATGGCAGGCACTCCACCCATGTCTTTAGGTTCTTCCCTAGTATGGTCTTGAGAAGAGTTGACAACGTCCGGTTGACTACTTCAGGTTGGCCATCGGTTTGAGGATGGCAGGTGGTAGAGAAGAGCAGCTTTTATCCTAGCTTTCTCCAGAGGGTCCTACAGAAGTGGCTGAGAAACTTGGTGTCTCTGTCTGACACGATGGTCCTTGGCACTCCATGAAGTCACACTACCTCTCTGAAGAATAGTTCGTCTGTTTGTGTGGCATCATTAACATTGGCACATGCGATGAAATGTGCCAGCTTTGAAAATCGGTACACCACTACAAAGATAGCATCTTTGTGGTTGATCTTGGCCCGGCAGACATGCCAAATGGCCCGGTTGTCTCGGGCAAGCCTTCTGGTCGGCCATTTTGGTCTTCTGGCCGGCCAGACGATCTGATGTCCTCATCAGCTGGTCTCACCATGGCCGATCTCGGATCACCCCCAAACTCTCAGCCCACCAGGAGATCAGCCATTTGGCCGATCTCGCATGGCCGGTCTCAGGCCAACCCAAGCCCAAATTATCTTAAACCTATTTTTACTTAACTGGTTTGTCCCGGGATTAAAACTAATTGTTAGGGATACTATATAAACCCTTTTTAAACACTTTTAACTAGAGCTGGGTTTTCGGTGAAAACCGAAAATCCGAACCGACCAAACCGAAATTTTCGGTTTTGGTTTTCAATTAATTTTAACCACTAAACCGATCGGATAAATAATTAATTTTATTCGGATTACATTTTGGTTCGGTTCGGCAATACCAAACCGCTCGGTTTTATTAAACCGAAAATCGGCTGTCATATATAAGTGATAACCCTAATTTTTGTGAGAAAATCGTCTTCTTCCTCCTTTTCTTTCAGCGGCCGATCCGAAAATTTTTTTCAGAAAAACTTCATCCTCCTTTTCCTCCTCTTATTCTTCTTCGTCTTCTTCTTCTTCTCCTTCTCCTCCTTCTCCTCCTTCAGAAAAATGTCCGTTGTTTTCTTTTTTGCTTCCACTGTTTCTGGGTCCATTAAATCTTGGTTTGCACATTTTAAATATCTTTTTTTTGCTTGTGATGCATGACTATTGGGTGTTTTGTAGTTTGGGCGAAATGGCATTGGGGAAGAAGAAACTAGTTGTCGCCAAATCATCATCAATCTCGAATAGGAACGTAGTGTGTGATGGTGGTGTAGGATTAGGATTAGAGTTTTTCAAGTTCAAGAGAGGATGAGGGAGGAAGAGGGTTTTGATTCCGGCGGCGGCATTCGTGATTCTGGGAAAACCTACAAAGAAACATTGGAAAAAACCGAAATAACCCAAAAAAACTGAAATAACCCGAAAAAACCGAAATAACCCAAAAAAACCGAAATAACCCGAAAAAACCCAAATTTAAATTTATTAAACCGAAAATCAAATTAGATTTCGGTTTAATTCGGAACGGTTTTATTTACTAAAAACCGAACCGATTAAACCGATAAAAAACCGAACCTAACCGATTCTTAAAAATTTTTTTTGGACGTTTTTTTCTCAAACCGAAAAATCCAAAAACCGGATAAACCGACCCGAATAAACCGAATAAACCAAAAACCCAGGCCTACTTTTAACCTAAGTTTTGTTTAATTTTCTTCTTGTTTTTGCCTCTGGACGTTTTTAGAGAGAAAGGAGATTGGTTTCAACCTTTGTTCTTGAACTCTTGGTTTTTAATGAAGGATTTATGTACCCTATCTCCTATCTTATGTTTATTTCCTTTTACTTCTTTATACTTACTGTTTTAATGAATATGTTTGAGTAGTTTTCTGTATGGATTGTGGGTAAGGTAGATTAGGGGAATCTGATATTGCCATAGGATTGTTTAGGTAGATTAGATGACAAATCCCTGATGTCTAGGGTATGCTCAACGCTAGTGATTGAAGTAGCTAATCAATTCTTAGATGGATGATGTTCTGCTCCCGAGAGTTGTAGACAGAACGTGTAGGTAGGCCTAAACATCCTTATTGCCTCTTAGTCAACGAGAGTTGATGTCTAAGGCGATAAGTGGACAAGATTATACTCGAACCCAATGATCACTATGAGAAAGATTGTTGTGCAAAAGATTTGTAGTCTATAGGCTGGTGGATGGGCTGTTGCCACGAGAGTGGATTGGTCTACTAGATAGTGTTCTAAGTTTTAGGGATTTATGTAATCGAACTTGTAGAATCTTTAGTCGAAGGAAGATTGCACCGAATCGAATGCCTTGGCCTTTGTCCATATTTTTTGCTTATTGAATTTAACTCGTCTTTACTTTCTTTGCAATTAGATTATTAGGTAACCAATCAAAAACCTAATTAGTATTTGCCTAGATTTAAGTGTTTTGTGTATTCCTAGTGTTCTATTCCTACTTCCCTGTGGATTCGATACCGAACTACTACTTGATTTTCTCTGAACTTGGATTTGTAGTCGGGATTAAAACTTAAAAGCCCATCAAGTGTTTTTCTAAGGCGGAAGCAATCACGACAACAAAACCGTATTATCGGCCATCTCACACTTATTGCATCGCCGATCCAAAACTTTTCAACCATCTAGGTGGGCCCACATATCGTGTGGAGCCTACTTTATTGAGTGGAGTTCATGAAGAATCATTACAAAAGTGGATGAAGAGCATATGTATGATTGTATGACATGTACTACCTTCTGCGATCATACCAGCACTAATGCACCGGATCCAAGCAGAACTCCGCAGTTACACGTGCTTAGGCGAGGGTAGTACTAGGATAGGCTACCTCCTGGGAATTCCTCGTGTTGTAGTCCTTCTTTTAATCACTCTATTTTATGTGTCCACAAAAAAATGTTGTATTTTTGAAATGCCATAACTTTTACCACGTGATGAACTACAATACCGACAATACAATTTTGTAAAGATCTCTCCAATATCTCTGAGGTGGAAAAGGCATGAAGACCTATTGGGGTAGATTTAGACCCCAATTTTTGATGTTTAACGCTCTTTTGGATGTTTTTCTCGGGCCGAAGCAATCACAACCTCAAAATTGTATTATCGGTTATCTCAAACTCATCGCATTACCAATACAAAACATGTCATGCAATCAAAAATTAGTTGCAAATTCCATGACAAAAAATTGGTCACAAATTAGTCGCAGATTAGCGACCAAATTGCGACCACAAAAATTTGCAACAAAAGATTTGCGACCATGGTCTGTGGTCGCAAAGTAGTGGCAAATTGGCGATTTGCGACCACTTTGTGACAACATGTGTGGTCGCAAATCGCATGTTTTCTTGTAGTGCAAACAGCGAGGTGAAGGAACGAGATCTCCAGCTTTGTGCAGCAAGGTTCTGAGAGCTTCTCCGAAGCATGGGAGCGCTTCAAGGGCTACACATCACCTGAGGGCCCCATCATGGCTTCTCAACTGAGTCACTCCTCAGTACCCTATACAGAGGAGTGCTCCCTGGAATCCTCATGCTCCTGGACACAGCAAGCAATGGAAACTTCTTTGGGCAGGCAGCTGAAAGTGGAATGATATTGGTGGAGAATCTTGCACAAAGTGATGGAAACTATGGAGAGGACTATGACAGAGCCTCACGTGGGAGCAGAGGGTATGAAGATTAGCATAGAAGGTAGATGAAGGCACTGAATGAGAAGCTGGACAGAGTGCTGCAAGTGTCTAGGAGAGTTTGATGGGTACCGAGAGTATCAAGAAGAAGGGAACGACGTCCAGGAGTGTCATGATGAGATGAAATACATTGGGGGGGGGCCTCAGGGTAACAAAAGGGTTTCAATCATAACTACCGAAGTCACCCCAACTTCTCATACAGATGCACCAACATGGAGAACCCCCAGGACTTAACGTTTCCTCCATACAAGCCACAAGACCGAAGCTACCAGCCCTACAAGCCTCCATCTCAAGGTTTCCAGAAAGGGTACGTGCCAAGACTCAAGTATCAGCCTCATGAATTTCAGCCAAAAATGGGATACAATCAGCAGCAGAAACCTCTTTCACTCAATGCACCACCCATACCTAAATCCGCCCAAGATGATGACACGAAGGCTCTATTGCAGAAGATCTTGGAAGGTCAGGGTAATGGAGCATTGGAGATGAGCAAGAAGATGTCTGAAATCCCCAGTAAAGTATACAATGCCTTTAGGGAGCTCAGCGCCAAGTGTGAGCACCTCTCGTCTCATATTAAGGCGCTGGACAACCACGTTGCTTAGATGGCTTCATCTTCTTCTGCACCAAAAGGTAAACTTCCCAGTAAACCTGAAGCAAACCCAAGGGACTACTGTCAAGCTATCACACTGAGAAGTGGGAAAGAGCTTCCACCTAGAGAGGGAACTGATAAGCTTGAAGAGGACGACCCCAATGAAGTAAATTGAAGCCCCTCAGGTTGCTGATCCAGAAACGTCTGAAACAAAGAACAAGGTGGATGAGGAGACACCTCCTAAGACAATTACTGGAACAGGAAGTGAGGAAGCAGCGTTCATACCACCCCCTTACAAGCCCAGGCTCCCTTTTCCAGGAAGGTTCAAGAAGCAGATTCTGGACAAGCAGTACGAGAAGTAAAAGAGCTTGATAAGCTCGATTCCGGTAACTTTTCCTTTCATGGACTTGGTGTTGCATTGCCCGATAGTGAAAAAGCTGATCATGGACGTGCTGGCTAAAAGAAGAGTCCTCGTGGAAAGCTTAGTGATGGTTAATCATTATTAGGATCCAGGGAGCTTCACCTTGCCATGCACTCTAGGTCCCCTATTCTTTGGAAGGTGTCTGGTTGATCTTGGAGCAAGTGTGAGTCTGATGCCGGTGACAGTCTCCAAACGTCTCGGTCTTTCAAACTTGAAGAAGACGTGTATCTCACTGGTTCTTGCAGACAGATCTATAAGATACCCAATAGGCGTTCTAGAAGACTTGCCATTTAAGGTCCGAAATGTAGTAATACTGAAAGATTTTGTCCTGTTGGAGATGGATAAAGAGCCGGCTCATCCCATATTCATTGGGAGACCTTTCTTGGCTACTGCTGGAGCTATCATTGATGTGAAGAAGGGGATCATAAACCTCAACTTAGGGACAGCAAGTCTGAAGTTCAAAATCATGGATGCGCTGAAGAAACCGATCATAGAAGGAAATATATTCTCTGTTGAAACTTTTGTAGAATGGGAGGACCACCAGGAGGAGCTGGCCGTTGAAGATCCCATGGAGATAGCACTCACAAGAGGCAGGGTAGGCTGTGTGATCATGAACGAGAAAGCCCTGGAATACGAGAAGATGCTGGACTCGCACCACGCCGACAAGGGAGCAGGCTGCTTGCTGGAGATGCTTGACAAAGGAGCGGCTGTAGAGACAAGAGAGGCTGGCAATGGTAAGTATATCAATGAAGAGGATTGGAGTGAGCTCAAGGCACCAAAGCTGGAGCTTAAACCACTACCCTGTGATAGTGAATGCTGACTTGAACATTGATGAAACTTCCATGCTTTTGAATGAATTGAAGAAGTATAGGAAGACCATAGGTTATTCACTATATGTCATTAACGGTATAGCTCCTTCTTTGTGCATGCATAGGATATATTTAGAGGATAATCAAAGTCATCTATAGAACACAAACGTAGGCTGAACCCGAACCTTAAGTGATGAGGACACCAGATCGTCTGGCCGACCAGAAGATCAAAATGGCCGACCAGAAGGCCTACCCGAGACAGCCGGGCCATTTGGTGACAAGCTCCTAGAAGACCAACGACAAGGAGAATTGAGCCAAGAGTACAAGTAACAATTCAAGGGCTTCTCAACACCTCAAAGTACTTCAGAGACTTGGGCTCTCGTGGCAAAGGAGGTCAAGGCCCAACATTTCTTAAACCTACTTCAAATCAAAGAATAAGCGCGTGTAACAAGGTCGGCCACCTTCCATTTCTTGGCCGAATGGTAAGTAGGTAAATTTTCCATTATAAGATTGCCTTTTATGTTTTGCAGGGTAGGAATTAGTAGTTTTCCATTTTATTGAGTCAAGAACATTTAAATAGATGTCCTTTTTTGGTTATTCCTTTTTGTAATTTTTTCTTTATCCACTTTTTTATCTTTTCTTTTTCTTTTTGGGTCAACCCTAGAAGGTCAAAGCTGCTGAGCATGTTAATAAGGCTCCTTTCAGCATTGTAGTTCGACAAGTTTTTGATTATTAATAAAGAGAGCACTTTTTCTTAGAGTTTTTGATACAAGCCTCGATTCAAGGCTTATATGCGCGTGGGCTGTGTGGAGAATATTCAGGTGAGAAACTCAACCTTAGGCTTCTGGATGGGGGTTTTCTGGTTGGTAAAAGATGGAAGGGTGAAGTGAACCACACGAGGGGTGATGAACCTTGTGATAAATCACAAACTGAGAGCTAGGAAGGCTGGTCTCAACTAGGTTCTAAGCGCACAAGTCTCTTAGAGAGAAAAACATGTAGAAGAAAATTTGCACTTTATTAATTATCAAAAAGGTTGTCGAATTACAATGTTGAAAAGAGCCTTATTAATATGCTCGACAGCTTGAGCTTCTAGGGTCGACTCAAGAAAGAAATGGAAAATTTACAAAAGTGCACAAATGGAAAACGTACAAAAGTGCATAACCGAAAAAGGACCTATTCCTAAAATGTCTTTGACTCAAAAATGTAAATAATCTAAATCCTACCCTGCAAAACAGAAAGAGGCAAATATCCAATTTGAAAACTTACCTTTCTTTCCTCACGGCCAAGAAATGGAAGGTGGCCATCCTTGTGGCATGCATGCGCCTTGCTCCTAGTCTTCGACTTGGAGTAGGGTTAGGAATCTTTGGGCCCTGACCTCTCTTGCGACTAAAACCCAAGTCTATGAAGTCCCTTGTATTGTTGAGAAGCCTTTGGACTCTTCTTTGCACTTCTGGCCCAATGTCCTTTGTCGATCATCCTCTAGGAACTTGTCGACCCATAAGCTGAATTTGTGGAAGAGTGCCCTTGATCTGCTCCTTTTCATTGCTCCTGGTGGCACCACTGGTGTGGAGACTTCCTCTAGATGAATGTACTGAAGCTGGTAGCTTATCTGGTCCGAGTCTCCTTGTGTAGATGTTGAAATGCCCGTGCTCTCGGCTGGATCGGCTGTACCGGCTGGACTGTGCGAGGTACTGGCCGAAATGTCTTCTGCTCCAGCCAAGTTGATTCCAGAGCTGGCGGCATCACTAATTGGACCGGCGGTGTCATCCACGTCACCTCCAGTTGGGCCGGAGGTTTGGGCCTCTTCGCTGGCAATGTTGATAGGTCCGGCCCGGTTGGTCGAAGGTCTGGCGGTACCGCTTGGGCCAGACGTGCCAAATGGCCCGGCTGTCTCGGGCAAGCTCCCTGGTCGGCCAGTCTGGTCTCCTGGCCGGCCATACGACCTGATGTCCCCATCATCCCCTCCCTCTTCAGTAGGTTTTGACCTCAAAACTGGTTCATCTGCATGGAAAGGGGCTAAGTCAGTTACGTTGAACGTGTTAGACATATTAAACTCACCTGGAAGCTCGATCTGGTAGGTGTTGTTGTTGATCCTCTCCAGCACTCTGAATGGTCCATCTCCTCTTGGTGCTAGCTTGGAACTCCTTAGGTTGGGGAACCTCTCCTGCCTTAGGTGTAGCCACACCCAATTGCCTGGTTGAAAAATCACCTCCTTTCTCCCCTTGTTAAAATGAGTCACATACTGCCCGGTCCTCTTCTCCAAGTTCTCTGCTACCTTCTGGTGTAACTTCCTTATGAACTCTGCCTTGGATGCTCCGTTGAGGTTGGTCATCTCTGCTGGGGGCAGTGGCGTTTGCTCCAATGGTGTGAGAGGGTTGAAGCCGTATACTACTTCAAAGGGGGTCTTCTTGGTTGCTGAGTGCACGGCTCGGTTGTAAGCAAACTCTATGAATGGCAGGCACTCCACCCAAGTCTTGAGGTTCTCCCCTAGTGTAGTCCTGAGAAGAGTTGACAGTGTCCGGTTGACAACTTCAGTTTGGCCATCGGTTTGAGGATGGCAGGTGGTAGAGAAGAGTAGCTTCGTGGCTAGCTTCCTTCAAAGGGTCCTCTAGAAATGGCTGAGGAACTTGGTGTCCCTGTCTGACACGATGGTCTTTGGCACTCCATGAAGCCGTACTATCTCCCTGAAGAACAGCTCGGCTGTTTGCGTGGCATCATTAACATTGGCACACGGAATGAAGTGTGCCATCTTGGAGAATCTGTCCACCACTACAAAGATTGCATATTTGTGGTTGATCTTGGGCAGACCTAGGACGAAGTCCATTGAGAGGTCCACCCACGGATGTGTAGGTATGGGCAGTGGGAGATACAACCCGTGAGGGTGCACTCGGGACTTCGCCTTTTTGCAAGTTATGCACCTTGCACAATGGGCTTCTACTGACCTTTTGATGTGTGGCCAGTAGAAGTGCTCCTTGACCACTGCTAGAGTCTTGTTGACACCAAAGTGGCCCATGAGTCCTCCTCCATGAGCTTCTCGGATGATAAGCTCTCGTAATGATCCTTGTGGTATGCACATCCTTCTTTCTCGGAAGAAGAATCCCTCATGGATGTAAAACTTGCCATGACTCCCTGTGCCACACTCCTTGTAGCTCTCAGCAAAGTCAGGATCATCCTTGTATAGGTCCTTGATGTGCTCGAATCCTAGGACATTTGCCTCCATGGTGGATATCAAGGCAAACCTCCTTGATAGGGCATCGACTACCACATTGTCTTTGCCTTTCTTGTACTTGATGACGTACGGGAAGGTCTCTATGAACTCCATCCACCAGGCATGTCTCCTCTTGAGATTGGTTTGCCCTCTGAGGTGTTTGAGAGTCTCGTGATCAGTGTGGATCACAAACTCCTTGGACAGAAAGTAATGCTGCCAAGTCTCCAATGCTCGGACCAGGGCATAAAGCTCCTTGTCGTAAGTGGGGTAGTTCAGTGAGGCACCACCTAGCTTCTCACTGAAGTATGCCACTGGCCTCCCTCCTTGGGTTAGCACTGCTCCTATGCCTATTCCAGAGGTATCACACTCCACTTCAAACGTCTTGTTAAAGTCGGGCAGGACTAGCACTGGTGCATGTGTAAAGCTGTCCTTCAAGGCCTGGAATGCCTTCTCCTGAGCTTCTCCCTAGCTGAATCCCACGTTCCTCTTCACTACTTCCGTCAATAGTGAGGCAATACTGCTGAAGTTGGGCACGAATCTTCTGTAGAAGCTGGCCAGACCGTGGAGGCTCCTTACTTGGCTGATGTTGTTTGGTGTTGGCCATTCTTGTATGGCTCGAATCTTCTCTTCATCAACCTGTAAGCCCTGTGAACTTACAACAAAACATAAGAAGACAAGTTTATCAGTACGAAAGATGCACTTCTTGAGATTGGCATAAAGCTCTTCTTGTCGAAGGGTTTTAAGCACCAACTCAAGATGTGTGAGGTGATCCCTTAAGCACTTACTATAAACTAAAATGTCATCGAAATAAACTACAACAAACTTACTAATGTACGCCCTAAGAACTTGGTTCATAAGGTGCATGAAGGTGCTTGGGGCATTAGTCAAGCCGAATGGCATGACTGTCCACTCGTAGAGCCGTTGCTTTGTCTTGAAAGCAGTCTTCCACTCATCACCTTCCTTCATCCTAACCTGGTGGTCCACTCTTGAGGTCTATCTTGGAGAAGACCGTGGCTCCACTCAGCTCATCTAGCATGTCATCCAGCCGTTGTATCGGATGCCGGTACTTGACTGTGATGTTGTTGATTGCTCGGCAGTCCACTCACATTTGCCAAGTCCCATCCTTCTTGGGCACTAGTAGCACAGGTACGGCACATGGACTGAGGCTCTCTCGAATATAGCCTTTCTCCAGGAGCTCCATGACTTGCTTCTCAAGCTCCTTAGACTCCTATGGGCTCACCGGTAGGCTGGCCGGATGGGCAGGGCTGCTCCGGGCACGAGGTCGATCTGGTGCTCTATGCCTCGTAGGGGAGGTAAGCCTGCAGGTATCTCTTCCGGGAACACATCCTGGAACTTGTTGAGGAGAGCTGCTACTTCAGGAGGTACCTCTACCTGTTCTTTCTCTACATTCAACACTTCTTTGAAAACCATTAGTAGCATTAAATCCTTTGAGGCTAAATCTCTCCGGACATGACTTGGTTGAATAATAAATTAGATTTAATAAACTTCTTTTCCTTACTCATTTGCTGTTGAAACTCATGTACTTGGGCAGGTGTGAGAGGAGCTAGGCTGACCTTTCTCTTGTCATGCGCAAAAGTGTAGACATTGGTTCGGCCATCATGCCTGGTCTCCTTGTCAAACTGCCATGGCCTTCCTAGTAGAAGATGGCCAGCTTGCATTGGCACCACGTCGCACACTACTTGGTCTTGGTGCTTGCCCACACTGAATGGCACAGTGACTTGCTCATGGATCTTGAGCTCCACTTTGTCATCGAGCCATCTCAGTCTATACGGTCGAGGGTGCCTTGTCTTCTCTAGACCTAGCTTATCAACCATGTACACACTAGCAACGTTAGTGCAAGAACCACTATCTATGATGAGGTTACATACCTTGCCCTTGATGGTGCAACGGCTGTGGAAGATGTTCTCCCTTTCGATGTTCTCTGAAGGATCCACCATTGCACTGAGAATGCGTCTAGTGACCAGCACTTCCCCCACATCAGGGTACTCAATGTCACCGTATTCTCCTTCTGGTTCATAGTCCTCTTCATCTTGGGATTCATACTCTCCAGCCTCCGTAATCAGCATGACCCGGTTGTTTGGGCACTCCCTTGAGATGGGTCCGCGACCCCTACACTTGAAACAAGTGATGTCACGTGATCTTTGAGGGTTAGAGGACTTACTAGGCTCTCTGTGGTCACGGGTTGGCTCAGGAGGCTTGCTCTTGAACCGTGACTCGATCTCTATGCTTTTGCCTTTGTCTACGGGCTTGGGAATGTTGCTTGGTGCCCAAGGCATCTTAGGCTTGCTGCTGATGTCTTGGCTTTTACGTTTGATGTGCTGCTCAGCCTGGACAGATAGGTGGAACAAGTCACTGAAGTTATTGTAGATTTGCCTTTCCACCCTGCGGCTGATTCTTTCTTGTAGTCCATCCAAGAACTGTGCCATCAAAGCCTCCTCATCGTCATTGAGCTCCAGCCTGTTCCTTAGTCTCTTAAACGTTTCATAGTACTCCTCTACTGATCTGGTACCCTGCTTAAGAGTACGAAAACGTCGTTGCAAATCTCTATGAAAATAAGGTAGAACAAACCTTTGTCTCATGAGATCCTTCATGTCGACCCATGAGTCTACGGGCCTCAGTCTTTTCCTCCTTTGGTCAGACACCTCACGATCCCACCAGATGAGGGCATTGTCCGTGAGTTGTGCTACTGCCATGGAGACTCTCCTAGGGCTTGGTTGGTTGTAGTGATCGAAGATGTGGTCCATCCTCCTGTCCCAATCATGATAGGCTTCGGGGTCTACTTTTCTTACAAAACTAGGAGGTGTTAACTTGACATCAGGATGAATTATCCGGTTGTAGGCGTGTTCCTCTCCATCCTCATGATGTCTAGGAGGCATCCTTGGTCTCTGGTGATGACC
>JAENJI010000012.1:15884056-15901537 GCA_018901935.1 Pugionium cornutum | reverse complement strand
AAGGGCCCTACGAGTGGACAGTCATGCTATTTGGCTTGACTAATGCCCCAAGCACCTTCATGCGCCTTATGAACCAAGTTCTTAGGCGTACATCAGTAAGTTTGTAGTGGTTTACTTTGGTGATATACTAGTTTATAGTAAGTGCCTACGGGAACACCTCACACATCTTGAGATGGTACTTAAAACCCTTCGACAAGAAGAGCTTTATGCCAATCTCAAGAAGTGCACCTTTTGCACTGATAAGCTTGTCTTTTTAGGTTTTGTTGTGAGTTCACAGGGCCTACAGGTTGATGGAGAGAAGATTCGAGCCATACAAGAATGGCCAACACCAGGAAACATCAGCCAAGTGAGGAGCTTCCACGGACTGGCCAGCTTCTATAGGAGATTCGTGCCCAACTTCAGCAGTATTGCCTCACCACTGGCAGTAGTGAAGAAGAACGTGGGATTCAGCTGGGGAGAAGCTCAGGAGAAGGCATTCAGGCCTTGAAGGACAGCCTTACACGCACCAGTGCTAGTCCTTCCCGACTTCAACAAGGCGTTTGAAGTGGAGTGTGATGCCTCTGGAATAGGCATAGGAGCAGTGCTAACCCAAGGAGGGAGACCAGTGGCATACTTCAGTGAGAAGCTAGGTGGTGCCTCACTGAACTACCCACTTATGACAAGGAGCTCTATGCCCTTGTCCGAGCATTGGAGACTTGGCAGCATTACTTGCTGTCCAAGGAGTTTGATCCACACTGATCACGAGACTCTCAAACACCTCAGAGGGCAAACCAATCTCAAGAGGAGACATGCCAGGTGGATGGAGTTCATAGAAACCTTCCGTACATCATCAAGTACAAGAAGGGCAAAGATAATGTGGTAGCCGATGCACTATCAAGGAGGTTTGCCTTGATATCAACCATGGAGGCAAAGGTCCTAGGATTCGAGCACATCAAGGATCTATACAAGGATGATCCTGACCTTGCTGAGAGCTACAAGGAGTGTAGCACAGGGAGTCATGGCAAATCCTACATCCATGAGGATTCTTGTTCCGAGAAAGAAGGCTGTGCATACCACAAGGATCACTAAGGAAGCTTATCATCCGAGAAGCTCATGGAGGAGGACTCATGGGCCACTTTGGTGTCGACAAGACTGTAGCAGTGGTCAAGGAGCACTTCTACTGGCCACACATCAAGAGGACAGTAGAAGCACATTGTGCAAGATGCACCACTTGCAAGAAGGCAAAGTCCAGAGTGCAACCTCACGGGTTGTATCTCCCACTGCCCATACCAACACATCCATGGGTGGACATCTCGATGGATTTTGTTCTAGGTCTGCCCAAGATCAACCACAAAGATGCAATCTTTCTAGTGGTGGACAGATTCTCCAATATGGCACACTTCATCCCATGTGCCAATGTCAATGATGCCACGCAAATAGCTGAGCTGTTCTTCAGGGAGATAATACGGCTTCATGGAGTGCCAAGGACCATCGTATCAGATAGGGACACCAAGTTCCTCAGCCATTTCTGGAGGACCCTTTGGAGAAAACTAGGCACGAAGCTACTCTTCTCAACCACTTGCCATCCTCAAACCGATGGCCAAACTGAAGTTGTCAACAGGACCCTATCAACTCTTCTCAGAACAACACTAGGGAAGAACCTAAAGACTTGGGTGGAGTGCCTGCCATTCATTGAGTTAGCCTACAACCAGCCGTGCACTCAGCAACCAAGAAGACCCCATTTGAAGTGGTATCTGGTTTCAACCCTCTCACCCCATTGGAGCAAACACCACTGCCACCAGCTGAGATGACCAACCTCAGCAGACATCCAAAGCAGAGTTCATAAGGAGGTTACACCAGAAGGTAGCAGAGAACTTGGAGAAGAGGACCGGACAGTCGTGACTCATGCCAACAAGGGAAGAAAGGAGGTGACCTTTCAACCAGGCGATTGGGGTGTGGCTACACCTACGGCAGGAGAGGTTCCTAAACCTAAGAAGTTCCAAGCTAGCACCAAGAGGAGATGGACCATTCAGAGTGCTCGAGAGGATCAACAACAACGCCTACCGGATCGAGCTGCCTGGTGAGTTTAATGTGTCCAATACGTTCAATGTTACTGACTTGGCCCCTTTCCATGCAGATGATCCAGTTTTGAGGACAAAACCTACTGAAAAGGGAGGGAATGATGAGGACATCATGTCGTACATCCAGCCAGGTGACCAGACTGGCCGACCAGGAAGCTTGCCCGAGACAGCAGGACCATCTGGCGCGCCTGCCGGACCAGACAGTACCGCCGGACCTTCGACCTATAGGACCAGACCAGTCAACATCGCCGGCGGAGAGGCCCAAGCTTCCGGCACACTTGGTGGGGACGTGAATGACACCGCCGGTCCCCCTGATGACACCGCCGACTCCGGGATCAACTTGGCCGGTCCTGAAGTCATTCCGGCCAGTACCACGCACAATCCAGCCGGTACAGGCCATCTAGCCGAGTACACACTTCCACTTCTACACAAGAGGACTCGGACCAAATGAGCTACCAGCTCCAGGACATGCACTTAGAGGAAGTATCTACACCAGTGGTACCTCCAGGAGCAATGACAAGAAGCAGATCAAGAGCACTCTTCCACAAATTCAGCTTATGGGTCGACAAGCTTCTAGAGGAAGAGCAGCTAAGGACAATGGGCCAGAAGAGCAAATTAGAGTCCAAAGGCTTCTCAACAACACAAGGAACATCAGAGACTTGGGCTTTAGTGGCAAGAGAGGTCAGGGCCCTACTAACCTACTCAGTCGAAGACTAGGAGCAAGAAGCGTGCAGCATGCCACAAGGACGGCCACCTTCCATTTCTTGGCCGTGAGGTGAGTTAAGGTAAGTTTACATTCGAATATATGCCTCTTTCTGTTTTGCAGGGTAGGATCTAGTTGCTTTACATTTTGAGTCAAGAACATTTTAGGAATAGGTCTTTTTAGGTTATACACTTTTGTATTTTTCCTTTTGTGCACTTTTGTAAACTTTCCTTTTTCTTATTTGAGTCGACCCTAGTAGGTCAAGCTGTCGAGCATATTAATAAGGCTCCTTCCAGCATTGTAGTTCGACAACCTTTTTGATTATTAATAAAGTAGAACTTTCTACAAGTTTTCTCTCAAGAATCTTGTGTGCTTAGAACCTAGTTGAGTCCAGCCCTCCTAGCTCTAAGTTTGTGATTTATCATGAGGTTCATCACCCCTCGTGTGGTTCACTTCACCCTTCCATCGTTTACCAACCAGAAAACCCCTATCCAGAAGCCTAAGGTTGAGTTTCTCACCTAATCTTCTACAAACAGCCCACGCGCATACATCCTTGAATCAAGGCTTGTATCACTTAATGATGAGGGTGAGGTAGAAGTAGAGAACCAGGTCCTAGTTCCTTTGTCCATAGGCAAATATGAAGATCAGGTTTTGTGTGATGTTTTACCCATGGATGCTGGTCACATCGTGTTAGGTAGACCTTGGCAAGCGAATAGAAGGGTTATTCATGATGGGTGTACTAATAGGTAGTCATTTGAGTTTAAGAGAAAGAAACATATTTTAGTACCTTTATCCCCACAAGAGGTTCATTTAGATCAGATCGCTTTAAAGAAAAACAATACCCAATCCAAACCCAAAAGCAAACCCCATGCTGATGGGGACATTAGGTCGTATGGTCGGCCAGGAGACCAGACTGGCCGACCAGGGAGCTTCCCCGAGACAGCCGGGCCATTTGGCGCGTTTGCCGGCCCAAGCGGTACCGCCGGGCCTTCGACCAGCCGGGCCGGATCGACCAACATTTATGGTGGAGAGGCCCAAACCTCTGGCCGAACTGGCAGCAACGTGGATGACACCACCAGCCCAATTGGTGATGCCGTCCGCTCCAGGATCAACTTGGCCGGCTCCGATGACATTTCGGCCAGTACCTCGCACAACCTAGCCGGTACAGCCGATCCAGCCGATTGCACCACCATTTCAACATCTACACAAGGAAACTCAGACCAGATAAGCTACCAGCTTCAAGACATGCATCTAGAGGAAGTCTCTACACCAGTGGTGCCACCAGGAGCAATGACAAGGAGCAGATCAGGAGCGCTCTTCCACAAATTCAGCTTGTGGGTCGACAAGCTCCTAGAGGATGATCGACAAAGGACATTGGGCCAAGAGTGCAAAGAAGAGAGAGTCCAAAGGCTTCTCAACAATGAAAGGGAATTCAGAGACTTCGGCTTTAGTGGCAAGAGAGGTCAGGGCCCAAAGATTCATAACCCTACTCCAAGTCGAAGATTAGGAGCGCTCTTCCACAAATTCAGCTTGTGGGTCGACAAGCTCCTAGAGGATGATCGACAAAGGACATTGGGCCAAGAGTGCAAAGAAGAGTCCAATGGCTTCTCAACAATGAAAGGGAATTCAGAGACTTCGGCTTTAGTGGCAAGAGAGGTCAGGGCCCAAAGATTCATAACCCTACTCCAAGTCGAAGATTAGAAGCAAGGCGCATGTATGCCACATGGCGGGCCACCTTTCATTTCTTGGCCGAGAGGTACGAAAGGCAAGTTTTCAAATTATATACTTGCCTCTTTATATTTTTCAGGGTAGGATTTAGATTGTTTACATTTTTGAGTCAAAGACATTTTAGGTAGAAGTACCTTTTCGGTTATGCACTTTTGTAAGTTTTCCATTTCTTTTCTTGAGTCGACCCTAGAAGGTCAAGCTGTCGAGCATATTAATAAGGATCCTTCCAGCATTGTAGTTCGATAACCTTTTTGATTGTTAATAAAGATCGAATTTTCTTTCTACAAGTTATTCTCTCAAGAGACTTGTACGCTTAGAACCTAGTTGAGACCAGCCCTCCTAGCTCTAAGTTTGTGATTTATCACGAGGTTCATCACCCCTCTTGTGTTTCACTTCACCCTTCCATCTTTTACAAAACAGAAAATCCCCATCCAGAAGCCTAAGGTTGAGTTTCTCAACTAATCTTCTCTACACAGCCCACGCGCATACAGCCTTGAATCGAGGCTTGTATCACTTTGGTAACAGAGCTTAAAGCTCCTAAACCAGGTTGTTTCTATCCTTTACTTCATTTTGTTTCCAATTCTTGCATTATTTTAAGTCGCATTAAAGAAAAATAAAAAAAATAACACCAAACTCCAAACCGAGTGCATCTAGCTTCTACGTGCATCACTAGGGCTTAGGTTCATTCTTGCATTGCCATTTTTCGTCTTTCCTTTTTATTAAAAGCATATTTCCATTAATTTAAATCAAAAAGAAAAAAAATATAGAAAACTACCAAAGGAAATCGACCAAAAATAGCTAGCACTAATTAATAGGGAGTTTCCATTTTTCCAAACTTTCCATTTTTCAAATTTTTCCTTTTTCCCAGTTTTTCCTTTTTGCAATTTTCGAATTCCCCTATAAAAAGAAAATCCTCCTAATCAACTTAGGAGCAAAATAACTTGTGTTTCTTTCTTGTAGCACAATGTCAGAAGGAAATCAGGATGCAGCCGAGGCCATGATGGCCATGTTCACCAGCCTCCAAACACAACTCGCATCCATCGGCGAGAGGTTGGAGCGCGTGGAAAGGCAGGTGAGATTCCAAGCCATAAGGCACGTGAGGGCTGAGCAAGACCGTGCTGAGGGTCCTGAGTACCCTAGGACACGGCACGAACAGGAGGAGCCCCAGCCGGATGGAGATGAGGACGCACAACTTCACGCCTATTACCCCAGGCCGAGAGGACCTCCACGGCAACCAGAAGTAGAAGGCGATGGCTTTGAGCCATATGGTCATCACCAGAGACCAAGAATGCCTCCAAGACATAATGAGGATGGAGATGTATACACCTACAACCGGGTAACTCATCCTGATGTTAAGAATAAAGGCTTACTGGATTTCTTATCACAGTTTCAAAGAATCTAAAAACCGATGTTTATGTTAACAATACAAGACAATAGGTTTTGATTTCGTTTGTTTTTTCGGTTTTGATATTGCATGACGGAAAGCAAATATATACCCAAGATAGATGACGGCAAAGGTTGAGACGGAACACGCACAGTCGATGCAACAGAAAAGAAGTGACACCGGAAAAAATGAATATGCGAAAGAGACGCCGGAAGAGATGAAACGCGTCGCCGGAAGAGACAAAGACGCGACAGCGAAGGAGACGACGCCGACGGAGAAAAAGATTGAACATGGGATGAAATAAAGTTGGAATCTGAAAAGTGAGGAAATAAAGTTCAAAAATGGGTGAAAGAAAATTGATTTAGGGTTTATGAGTTTTTTTGAAGTAAATGAAAACTTAAAGGGCAAGAGAAAGGGAAACTATTTTGGGAATTTATTATTTTTTTCAATTAAACAATGGCACAAATGTAAATAATGGGTAATTCCATGGTTTAATGACTTTTAACCAAAAATATAAGTCATTTTCGCGACTTGACACGGTGTTATTTCTAAAGTCCATCAGGTCGTACATCCAGCTAGGAGACCAGACTGGCCGACCAGGAAGCTTTCCCGAGACAGCCGGGCCATCTGGCACGTCTGCCGGCCCAAGCAGTACCGCCGGACCCTCCACCAATAGGACCAGACCGACCAGCATTGCTGGCGGAGAGGCCCCAGCTTCCGGCACACTTGGTGGCGACGTGGATGACACTGCCGGTCCCCTTGGTGATGCCACCGACTCTGGGATCAACTTGGCCGGTCCTTAAGACATTCCGGCCTGTACCTCGCACATTCCAGCCAGTACAGCTAATCTAGCCGAGTGCACGAGCATTTCAACTTCTACACAACGAAACTCAGACCAGATAAGCTACCAGCTTCAGGACATGCATCTAGAGGAAGTATCCACACCAGTAGTGCCACCAGGAGCAATGACAAGGAGTAGATCAAGAGCACTCTTCCACAAGTTCAGCTTATGGGTGGACAAGCTCCTAGAGGAAGATCGACTAAGGGCAATGGGCCAGAAGTGCAGAGAAGAGTCCAAAGGCTTCTCAACAACACAAGGGACATCAGAGACTTGGGCTTTAGTGGCAATAGAGGTC
This sequence comes from Pugionium cornutum, assembly GCA_018901935.1. NCBI lineage: Eukaryota > Viridiplantae > Streptophyta > Magnoliopsida > Brassicales > Brassicaceae > Pugionium > Pugionium cornutum. Next base: position 15,894,526 of record JAENJI010000012.1, on the reverse strand, counting down.
AGGGCCCAAAGATTCCTAACCCTACTCCAAGTCGAAGACTAGGAGCAAGGCGCGTGCATGTCACAAGGACGGCCACCTTCCATTTCTTGGCCGTGATGTAAGTAAGGTAAGTTTTCAATAAGAATATTTGCCTCTTTCTGTTTTGCAGGGCAAGATCTAGAATATTTACATTTATTGAGTCAAAGAAATTTTACGAATAGGTCCTTTTTCGATTATACACTTTTGTATCTTTTCCTTTTGTGCACTTTTGTAAATTTTCCTTTTCTTATTTGAGTCGACCCTAGAAGGTCAAGCTGTCAAGCATATTAATAAGGCTCCTTCCAGCATTGTAGTTCGACAACCTTTTTGGTAATTAATTAAGATCGAATTTTATTTCAACAAGTTATTCTCTCAAGAGAATTGTGCGCTTAGAACCTAGTTGAGACCAGCCCTCCTAGCTCTAAGTTTGTGATTTATCACGAGGTTCATCACCCCTCGTGTGGTTCACTTCACCCCTCCATCCAATACCAATCAGAAAACCCCTATCCAGAAGCTTAAGGTCGAGTTTCTCACCTAAACTTCTCCAAACAGCCCATGCGCATCCAAGCCTTGAATCGAGGCTTGTATCATTTTGGTATCAGAGCTTAAAGCTCCTAAACCAGGTTGTTTCTATCCTTTAGCTTGTCTTGTTTCTTGTTCTTGCATTAGTTTAAGTTTCATTCCAGAAAATAAAAAAAAATAACATCTAAGTTCATACCGAGTGCATCTAGTTCCTACGTGCATCACTAGGTTCTAGAATCATTCTTGCATTGCTATATTCGACTTTCCTTTTTGTTAGAATCATATTTCTATTATTTTTAAGTTAAATTAAAAGAAAAGAAAAAGAAAAGAAAAGAAAATAGGAAAAATACCAAAAGATTTCGAATTGGACAGCTAGCAATAGTTGTCAAGAAAATTTCCTTTTATTCAAATCTCCATATTTTCGAATTTTCCATTCCTTAGAATTTTCCTTTTTGCAATTTTTTCGAATCCTTATAAAAAGAAAACCCTCCTAATAATTAAGGAGTATCATAACTTGTCCTCTTTCTTTGTAGCACGCAATGGCAGAAGAAAACAGAGAAGCAACCGAAGCCATGATGGCCATGTTCACCACCCTCCAAACGCAACTCGCATCCATAGGCGAGAGATTGGAGTGCGTGGAGAGGCCTGTGAGATTCCAGGCCATAAGGCACGTGAGAGTTGAGCAAGACCATCCTCAGGGTCCTGAGCACCTTAGGACACGGCACGAACAGGAGGAGCCCCAACCAGATGGAGATGAGGACACACAACCTCATAACTATCACCATAGGCCGAGAGGACCTCCACGGCAACCAGAGGCAGAAGATGATGGCTTCGAGCCATATGGTCTTCACCAGAGACCAAGGATGCCTCCTAGACATCATGCGGATGGAGATGAACACGCCTATAACCGGGTAACTCATCCTGATGTTAAGCTAACTCCTCCAAGTTTTGCAGGAAAAGTAGACCCCGAGGCTTACCTAGATTGGGAAAGAAGAATGGATCATATCTTTGATCATTACAACCAACCAGGGCCTAGGAGAGTCTCAATGGCAGTAGCACAACTCACGGATAATGCCCTCATCTGGTGGGATCGTGAGGTACCTGACAGAAGGAGGAAAAGAATGAGGCCCATAGACTCATGGGTCGACATGAAAGATGTCATGCAACAAAGGTTTGTTCCACCTTACTTTCATAGGGACTTGCAACGTCGTTTTCGTACTCTTAAGCAGGGTACCAGATCAGTAGAGGAGTACTATGAAGAGTTCGAGAAGCTAAGGAACAGACTAGAGCTCAATGATGATGAAGAAGCATTGATGGCACAATTCTTGGATGGACTCCAAGAAAGAGTAAGCCGCAAGGTGGAAAGGCAAATCTACAATGACTTCAAAGACTTGTTCCACCTATCTGTTCAGGCTGAGCAGCACATCAAACGTAAGAGCCAAGACATCCGCAGCAAGCCTAAGACACCTTGGGCACCAAGCAATATTCCCAAGCCCGTAGACAAAGGCAAGAGCATAGAGATCGAGTCAAGGTTCAAGAGCAAGCCTCCTGAACCCACCCGTGACCAGAGAGAGCCTAGTAAGTCTTCTAACCCTCAAAGATCATGTGACATCACTTGTTTCAAGTGTAGGGGTCGTGGACACATCTCAAGGGAGTGCCCAAACAACCGGGTAATGCTGATTACGGAGGCTGGAGAATATGAGTCCCAAGATGAAGAGGACTATGAACCAGAAGAGGAATATGGTGACATTGAGTACCCTGATGTGGGGGAAATGCTGGTAACTAGGCGCATCCTCAGTGCAATGGTGGATCCTTCAGAGACCATCCAAAGGGAGAACACTTTCCACAGCCGTTGCACCATCAAGGGCAAGGTATGTAACCTCATCATAGATGGTGGTTCTTGCACTAAGGTTGCTAGTGCATATATGGTTGATAAGCTAGGTGTAGAGAAGACATGGCATCCTCGACCATATAGACTGAGATGGCTCGATGACAATGTGGAGCTCAAGATTCATGAGCAAGTTACTGTGCCATTCAGTGTGGGCAAGTACCAAGACCAAGTCGTGTGCGACGTGATGCCCATGCAAGCTGGCCATCTTCTATTAAGAAGACCATGGCAGTTTGACAAGGAGACCAGGCATGATGGCCGAACCAATCTCTACACTTTCGTGCATGACAAGAGAAGGGTCAGCCTAGCTCCTCTTACACCTGCCCAGGTACTTGAGCTTCAACAGCAAATGAGTAAGGAAAAGAAGCTCATTAAATCTAACTTTCTTATTCAACCGAATCATGTCTGGAGAGCTTTAGCCTCGAAGGATCTAATGCTACTAATGGTTTTTAAAAGAAGTGTTGAATGTAGAAAAAAACAGGTAGAGCTAACTCCTGAAGTAGCAACTCTCCTCAACAAGTTCCAGGATGTGTTTCTAGAAAAGATACCAGCAGGCTTGCCTCCTTTACGTGGCATAGAACACCAGATCGATCTAGTGCCCAGAGCAGCCCTGCCCAACCGGCCAGCCTACCGGATGAGTCCAGAGGAGTCCAAGGAGCTTGAGAAGCAAGTCAAGGAGCTCCTGGAGAAAGGATATGTTCGAGAGAGCCTCAGTCCATGTGCCGTACCAGTGCTACTAGTGCCCAAGAAAGATGGGACTTGGCAGATGTGCGTGGACTGCCGAGCAATCAACAACATCACTGTCAAGTACCGTCATCCAATACCACGGCTGGATGACATGCTAGATGAGCTGAGTGGAGCCACAGTCTTCTCCAAGATAGACCTCAAGAGTGGATACCACCAGGTCAGGATGAAGGAAGGTGATGAATGGAAGACTGCTTTCAAGACAAAGCAAGGGCTCTGCGAGTGGACTGTCATGCCATTCGGCTTGACTAATGCCCCAAGCACCTTCATGTGCCTTATGAACCAAGTTCTTAGGGCGTACATCAGTAAGTTTGTGGTAGTTTACTTTGATGATATACTAGTTTATAGTAAGTGCCTACGGGAACACCTCACACATCTTGAGATGGTACTTAAAACCCTTCGACAAGAAGAGCTTTATGCCAATCTCAAGAAGTGCACCTTTTGTACTGATAAGCTTGTCTTTTTAGGTTTTGTTGTGAGTTCACAGGGCCTACAGGTTGATGAGAAGAAGATTCGAGCCATACAAGAATGGCCAACACCAGGAAACATCAGCCAAGTAAGGAGCTTCCACGGACTGGCCAGCTTCTATAGGAGATTCGTGCCCAACTTCAGCAGTATTGCCTCACCATTGACGGCAGTAGTGAAGAAGAACGTGGGATTCAGCTGGGGAGAAGCTCAGGAGAAGGCATTCCAGGCCTTGAAGGACAGCCTTACATGCACCAGTGCTAGTCCTCCGACTTCAACAAGGCGTTTGAAGTGGAGTGTGATGCCTCTGGAATAGGCATAGGCAGTGCTAACCCAAGGAGAGACCAGTGGCATACTTCAGTGAGAAGCTAGGTGGTGCCTCACTGAACTACCCCACTTATGACAAGGAGCTTTATGCCCTTGTCCGAGCATTGGAAACTTGGCAGCATTACTTGCTGTCCAAGGAGTTTGTGATCCACACTGATCATGAGACTCTCAAACACCTCAGAGGGCAAACCAATCTCAAGAGGAGACATGCCAGGTGGATGGAGTTCATAGAGACCTTCCGTCATCAAGTACAAGAAGGGCAAAGACAATGTGGTAGTGATGCACTATCAAGGAGGTTTGCCTTAATATCAACCATGGAGGCAAGGGTCCTAGGATTCGAGCACATCAAGGACCTATACAGGGATGATCCTGACCTTGCTGATAGCTACAAGGAGTGTGGCACAGGGAGTCATGGCAAGTTTTACATCCATGAGGATTCTTGTTCTGAGAGAGAAGGTTGTGCATACCACAAGGATCATTAAGTGAGCTTATCATCCGAGAAGCTCATGGAGGAGGACTCATGGGCCACTTTGGTGTCGACAAGACTCTAGCAGTGGTCAAGGAGCACTTCTACTTGCCACACATCAAGAGGACAGTAGAAGCACATTGTGCAAGATGCATTACTTGCAAGAAGGCAAAGTCCCGAGTGCAACCTCACGGGTTGTATCTCCCACTGCCCATACCAACACATCCATGGGTGGACATCTCGATGGATTTTGTTCTAGGTCTGCCCAAGATCAACCACAAAGATGCAATCTTTGTAGTGGTGGATAGATTCTCCAAGATGGCACATTTCATCCCATGTGCCAATGTGAATGATGCCACACAAACAGCTGAGCTGTTCTTCAGGGAGATAGTACGGCTTCATGGAGTGCCAAGGACCATCGTATCAGATAGGGACACCAAGTTCCTCAGCCATTTCTGGAGGACCTTTGGAGAAAACTAGGCACGAAGCTACTCTTCTCAACCACTTGCCATCCTCAAACCGATGGCCAAACTGAAGTTGTCAACAGGACCCTATCAACTCTTCTCAGAACAACACTAGGGAAGAACCTAAAGACTTGGGTGGAGTGCCTGCCATTCATTGAGTTCGCTTACAACCGAGCCGTGCACTCAGCAACCAAGAAGACACCATTTGAAGTGGTATCCGGCTCCAACCCTCTCACCCCATTGGAGCAAACACCACTACCACCAGCTGAGATGACCAACCTCAACGGAGCATCCAAGGCAGATTTCATAAGGAGATTACACCAGAAGGTAGCAGAAAACTTGGAGAAGAGGACCGGACAGTACGTGACTCATGCCAACAAGGGAAAAAAGGAGGTGATCTTTCAACCAGGCGATTGGGTGTGGCTACACCTACGGCAGGAGAGGTTCCCCAACCTAAGAAGTTTCAAGCTAGCACCAAGAGGAGATGGACCATTCAGGGTGCTGGAGAGGATCAACAACAACGCCTACCGGATTGAGCTCCCAGGTGAGTTTAATGTGTCTAACTCGTTCAACGTAACTGACTTAGCCCCTTTCCATGCAGATGAACCAGTTTTGAGGACAAAACCTACTGAAGAGGAGGAGGAATGATGAGGACATCAGGTCGTACATCCAGCCAGGAGACCAGACTGGCCGACCAGGAAGCTTGCCCGAGACAGCAGGACCATCTGGCGCGCCTGCGGACGTACCGCCGGACCCTCGACCTATAGGACCAGACCGGTCAACATGGCGGAGAGGCCCAAGCTTCCGGCACACTTGGTGGGGACGTGGATGACACCGCGGTCCCCTTGGTGATGCCACCGACTCCGGGATCAACTTGGCGGTCCTGAAGGCATTCCGGCCAGTACCTCGCACAATCCAGCCGGTACAGCCGATCTAGCCGAGTAAACGCGCATTTTCACTTCCACACAAGAAGACTCGGACCAGATGAGCTACCAGCTCCAGGACATGCACCTAGAGGAAGTCTCTACACCAGTGGTACCTCAAGGAGCAATGACAAGAAGCAGATCAAGGGCACTCTTCCACAAATTTAGCTTATGGGTTGACAAGCTCCTAGAGGAAGATCGACTAAGGACAATGGGCCAGAAGTGCAAAGTAGAGTCCAATGGCTTCTCAACAACACAAGGACATCAGAGACTTGGGCTTTAGTGGCAAGAGAGGTCAGGGTCCAAAGATTCTTAACCCTACTCCAAGTCGAAGACTGGGAGCAAGGCGCGTGCATGCCACAAGGACGGCCACCTTCCATTTCTTGGCCATGAGGTAAGATAAGGTAAGTTTCAATTCGAATATATGCCTCTTTCTGTTTTGCAGGGTAGGATCTAGTTGCTTTACATTTTTGAGTCAAGAACATTTTAGGAATAGGTCCTTTTCGGTTATACACTTTTGTATCTTTTCCTTTTGTGCACTTTTGTAAACTTTCCTTTTTTCTTTATTTGTGTCGACCCTAGAAGGTCAAGCTGTCGAGCATATTAATAAGGCTCCTTCCAGCATTGTAGTTCGACAACCTTTTTGATTATTAATAAAGTAGAACTTTTTCCCTACAAGTTTCTCTCTAAGAATCTTGTGCGCTTAGAACCTAGTTGAGACCAGCCCTCCTAGCTCTAAGTTTGTGATTTATCACGAGGTTCATCACCCCTCGTGTGGTTCACTTCACCCCTCCATCGAATACCTTCCAGAAAACCCCCATCCAGAAGCCTAAGGTTGAGTTTCTCACCTAATCTTCTACAAACAGCCCACACGCATATATCCTTGAATCAAGGCTTGTATCAAGGTCCGACCCATGTTTTATAATTATTAGGAGCTCGCCGTCGCGGACACGGGTTTGATGGGATGGATGAGGTCCAATCTCTATATCGTCAGATTTGCGGACAAGTGTCCACATAATCCGTTGATTTCAAAGGATTAAGTCCGTTCATTTAGGTTGTTTCGCGTATGGGAAGCCCACATTGCGTTTTATGGATAGAGTGTACTTCGGACGACGTCTATCCTTCAATTCGGACGTTATCTGAGAAATGAGTGTCTTTTGACAACATCTGTTGGATGCGGACAGGGTCTGGCTTTTAACAAAGTATCTTTCGACGACGCTCAACATTGCAGACCAATGAGCAGTGTCTTAGACATCTCAGGCTGATATCTTTGCAATGGAGGTCATACAGTGAACATCAGTATTCGAGCTACGACTGATCAAGCTGAACCTTAGTGAGGCATTATTTTTTTGCTATAGTGATGTAGATAGGACGGGCAGACGAGCTAACATGGGTGTTTACTACCTCGGTCGGTCAGGCTATGCATAGGTGTGTCAATCGAGCTGGTGACCTGACTTGATAGGTGTATCAGTTGATTTGTCATAGTCAATTGACTGAGAAGCCAAAAAGTCGACGCACACATTATTGAGGTGGTGTTAATGCGGGGATTAATGTATCTGAGTCTTTGTTTTTGGTGTGTAATTAGGTGTGAACTAAATTACAGTTTTCATTTCCGAGGGTCATTTTTACTATAAGAGGGATGGTCCCATAATGATTGAAGTACTACTCACTTAAGTGATCCATTTTGAGGGAAAATGTTGTTCATCATGCTGGAGAAGAAACTTTTGGCAAAGGCTATGTTGGAAGAGCTCTGCCTTTGGTCTTATCTCTTGATCAGCGCCAAGGTGGTCATGCTGCAAGATACATCATAAGTTTTGGCTGGGGCTGTAGGTATAGTGTAAATGGGTAAATGTCTTTTGTCTTGGTTGGGAGACTCGGCCTCGGCTTGTGATGGGGTATGAGAGTTCTGGCACCCTCTGGTGTACTACCCAACAGTTTGACAGGTCCTGGGAGAGGATACCAGAGCTCCAGGCGGAGGAGAAGGCGGTGCGGGCAGCAGCACTGGAGAAGCTGACTTGGGAGGAGGGCACAAGGGAAAATGGCAAGGGGAACATGCCCTGATCGGGATGCAGTGCTCTACCTCGGCCTCTTCTCTTTCTTTCCTCTCTTTTTTGTCTTGCTTTCTTTGGCCGGGGGCATTTAGGTCCCGGTTTTGTATGTGGAAAAACCTTGGTGCCTAGATGACTTTATCCACCTTCAATGTAATTTATTTTTGATCGGCTTCTTCAATGTTTGCTCTTTTTTGTTGATATTTGATTTTTGATTTGTGCAAAATAGTTTGAATGAAGCCAAACTGCGAACACTTTCGTAAACATGATCCTTCTTCTTTTTTTTTAACAAATGAGCCGAAAAGAGTGATACAAGCCTCGATTCAAGGCTGTATGCGCATGGGCTATGTGGAGAAGACTAGGTGAGAAACTCAACTTTAGGCTTCTGGATGGGGGTTTTCTGTTTGGTAAAAGATGGAAGGGTGAAGTGAACCACATGAGGGGTGATGAACTTCGTAATAAGTCACAAACTTAGAGCTAGGAGGGCTGGTCTCAACTAGGTTCTAAGCGTACAAGTCTCTTGAGAGAATAACTTGTAGAAGAAAAACCGATCTTTATTAATTATCAAAAAGGTTGTCGAACTACAATGCTGGAAGGAGCCTTATTAATATGCTTGATAGCTTGACCTTCTAGGGTCGACTAGAGAAAAGAAATGGAAAACTTACAAAAGTGCACAAATGGAAAACTTACAAAAGTGCATAACCGAAAATGACTTATTCCTAAAATGTCTTTGATTCAAAAAATGTAAATAATCTAAATCCTACCCTGCAAAACAGAAAGAGGCAACTATATAATTTGAACTTTACCTTTCTTACCTCTCGGCAAAGAAATGGAAGGTGGCCGACCTTGTGGCATGCACGCGCCTTGCTCCTAGTCTTCGACTTGGAGTACGGTTAGAAATCCTTGGGCCCTGACCTCTCTTGCCACTAAAGCCCAAGTCTCTGAAGTCCCTTGCATTGTTGAGAAGCCTTTGGACTCTTCTTTACACTCTTGGCCCAATGTCCTTCGTCGATCATCCTCTAGGAGCTTGTCGACCCACAAGCTGAATTTGTGGAAGAGTGCCATTGATCTGCTCCTTGTCATTGCTCCTGGTGGCACCACTGGTGTAGAGACTTCCTCTAGATGCATGTCTTGAAGCTGGTAGCTTATCTGGTCCGAGTCTCCTTGTGTAGATGTTGAAATATTGGTGTACTCGGCTGGATCGGCTGTACCGGCTGGACTGTGCGAGGTACTGGCCGAGATGTCATCTGAGCCGGCCAAGTTGATTCCGGAGCCGGCAGCATTACCAATTGGACCGGCGGTGTCATCCACGTCGCCACCAGTTGGGCCGGCGGTTTGGGCTTCTCCGCCGGAAATGTTGGTCGGGCCGGCCCGGCTGATCGAAGGCCCAGCAGTACCGCTTGGGCCGGCAGACGCGCCAAATGGCGCAGCTGTCTCGGGCAAGCTTCTTGGTCGGTAAGTCTGGTCTCCTGGCCGGCCATACGACCTGATGTCCCCATCATCCCCTCCCTCTTCAGTAGGTTTTGACCTCAAAACTGGTTCATCTTCATGGAAAGGGGCTAAGTCAGTTACGTTGAACGTGTTAGACACATTAAACTCACCTGGAAGCTCGATCCGGTAGGCATTGTTGTTGATCCTCTCTAGCACTCTGAATGGTCCATCTCCTCTTGGTGCTAGCTTGGAACTCCTTAAGTTGGGGAACCTCTCCTCTTGGCATGAGTCACGTACTGCCCGGTCCTCTTCTCCAACTTCTCTGGTACCTTTTGGTGTAACTTCTTTATGAACTCTGCCTTGGATGCTCCGTTGAGGTTGGTCATCTTTGCTGGTGGCAGTGGCGTTTGTTCCAATGGTGTGAGAGGATTGAAGCCGTAGACTCCTTCAAAAGGGGTCTTCTTTGTAAGAATATTGAGATTATAGAGGAGAAATGTGAAGAATTGAATCTGAAAACTCAAAGAGAAGTATGAGAAAATGAGAAATGACTTAGACTTATGGAGAAGAATCTCCTAAGAGTTTTTTATACATTGAGTCTTTACAGCCCTTTTATAGAAGATTTACAATGTGAACACAAAAGAAAACGAATTCAAACTTGTGGATGAGTTTGAATAGAGGAGGAGCCTGTCAACAACCAATGAGAAGAGAGGAGACAGCATGGGCATGACTTTTTCACCTTGATTCTTCTCCCAAGGTAGCTATTTAACCATTTCAACCATGTGGTTAATAATAACCCATCCTTTTTCATTTCCTTGTTATTCAAACTGAATTTTCGTGCTCACACTTGCCTTGTAGGTCAAGATAGGTCTTATTTGATTTTCCTATATCAATACTCCCCCTCAAGCTAAAGACTTTGGAATCACCCTAAAGTCTTAAGCTTGGGAACCCAAGGCAACACCTCATTAAAAACCTTATTAAGGAAAACCACTTGGGACAAAACCTTAATAAGGGAAAAAGAGTGTGTTGCTCTTGGATTAAGAGACCTTTGATCATGGGTGTGATAAATCAACAAGCCCAAGTTTGCTAAAGATGTTCTTGCAAACTTTGAGACTTGCTGCCTTTGTGAAGATGTCAGCTAGTTGGTCTTCACTCCTTGTATAACATGGCAGAATGG
>JAENJI010000012.1:15811366-15883556 GCA_018901935.1 Pugionium cornutum | reverse complement strand
TAATTTATGAAAGAAAAATATAGTTTATGTAGTTAAAAGAAGATCCAAAAAGTACAGGTGGAAATAGGTTTAGTCGCATAAGTAAACCCTTAATATTTCGAATAGAAAATGGTAAATAGTAAATGTAGATAGATTGATAAAATGTCACAATCATAGGTCGTATCAAGAGTACCAAAGACGTGGAGAGTCGTCTACTCCGAGTTGTATACCAACTCAAGTTCCAGAATTTACAAATGATTTTTTTCGACCAATGACAATTGAAGAATTGGTTCAGCAGGCTGGTCGTGAATTTCTTACTTTTCTCAATCCGAGGCATCAAAGAAATTCGACATGGTAAATTAAATTTTCTATAATTATAATTAAAATAATTATTTTAACGCTATTCTAATAAAAATTTGTAGGTTTGGTATTTCAAACAACGGAATAAGCAAATCTATATTAAAGATGCTTCATTCTCTTTTGAACAAATCATATACAAAATTTAGAGATATTTCGTACGAACAACCTCAGATTTGGTTCAGAATGTTTGCGGTATGTTAGTTTATTTTTAAATATATAATTGTTTTAAATAGTTTTTAATAATATTTTTAGTAATATATAATTAAATTTCGCAGCAAAAATTTACATGGGATCCTATGAACACAAAATTGGTGGAAGAAGCTTTTCAAAAGAGGTTGCAATACAATTTTCCCGCCACATGAACGAGTGGAAAAAAATGGAAAAAGGGAAAACACAAACCTAGAGGGTTGAATGAGTCGGTTTAGAACGATTTTATTCGTTATTGGAAATCTTCCAGCGCTGAGGTCATCACGAGGACGAATTCGGGAAATCGGAAGAGCGACCGAGGAAGCAAAAGCATTTATATTCACATTCCCGGATCGACTAGTTTTCTGAGACGAGCCGATCAATTGATAAATTAATTATTATATTAATTTTATTTATTATTATTTGAAATTTTTTTTAATTATTAACTTAGAATTTTTTAATTTTAGGCACAAAAATTTGTAGTGCCTCTAGATCATTTGCAATTTCTCGAGGCCGTCCACACGAACAAAAAAACTGGTCGAATCCAAGATGGTCTCGTTAGTGAGAGCATCGAAAAAGTGAAAAAGAAAAAAGTGACATTTTAACTCAGTAATTTCAAGTTGGTTCTTCATCTTTGGTCGCCGAATTGCCTCGTTTTGATATTAACCGTTTGGTTCTTGATGTAAGTTTAATTTTTCTTTTTATTTATTTTATATTTAATATAATACATTTTTTTATAATATTTTTTTGTTTTTATTGGAAGTATTATTTTCTAAGGATCGTCTTCTAGGATTCGGGAGAGTTGTAGATACCAATGGTGCAACATATGCGGCTGGAAACGAGGAGAATGCACAGCTAAAACAAAAATGGCGTATATGGAGATAGAGATGACGAAGCTTAAAAATATTGTAAATATGATGAAAACCAAGTTTTCCGATGACTTTTTTCTCTTTATTCTCCTCCTGCTCCTTTGATGTAATTTGTAGATTTAAAACAATTAAACAATTATGATATTTATAATTAGAAATATTATTTTTATCAATTGTTTTAATATTTTTTAAATATTTTTAAAAAATTAATTAAATTTAATATAATTATTAATTGTTTTAATATTTTTAATAAATATGTTTTTTTTAAATATTTACTGAATAATTTTTAAAAATAATTATTTTAATTTTTTTCCATTATTTGGTTATTTCCGACGGATGCAGTCGACGGAAATTACCGACGGAATCGTGTCTGTCAGAAATATAATTTCATCGCGATGATGTCGGTTAACTCTCGACGGATGAAAACCATCGGAATACACCATCGGTTGACATTCCCGACGGCAATGGTCATCAGAAATATTTTAATAAATATGTTTTTTTAAATATTTACTGAATAATTTTTAAAAATAATTATTTTAATTTTTTTCCATTATTTGGTTATTTCCGACGGATGCAGTCGACGGAAATTACCGACGGAATCGTGTCTGTCAGAAATATAATTTCATCGCGATGATGTCGGTTAACTCTCGACGGATGAAAACCATCGGAATACACCATCGGTTGACATTTCCGACGGCAACGGTCATCAGAAAACGTCGACAGCCCGATTGACTAAATCCATCGCAAATACGTCGAGAATTTCCGACGGAATGAACCCATCGCATATCCGTCGGTATTTGCCGACGGCTTGAACCCATTGTATATTCGTCGGAAGTTTCCGACAGTAACCTTTATCACCAACCCATCGGGAGTTTTTGAGCAGTTCCCAACGGAAATTGATTTCCGATGAAATAGTTCCGACGGATATTTGTTGTCGGAAAGTAGACGAGAATTGCTATTCCCGATGGATTATCGACGAAATTCGTCGTCGAAAATTTGGTGTTTTCATGTAGTGAACCAACAAGTATGTCATCAATAACTAAGAAATGTGTCATCCATAACCAATAAATATATCATAAATAATCAATAAATATGATATTATTAACCAATACGTTTCATCAATAAACAATAAGTATGCTATCAATAACCAATAAGTTTGCGATTAACGAATAAATTTATCATCATTAACCAATAAATCTATCATCTATAACTAAAAAAATATGTCAACAAGTATGCCATAAAAGTTTTTTTGGAGTATAATGTCAATAAATCTTTCATTGATGGAGCACTCATAAAATAAATCTTCCAATAATAATCAAGAAGTGTTTTATTAGTAATCATTAAATCTACCATCAATAACTAATAAATATGTCATCAATAACCAATAATTTTATAATCAATAATAAGTAAATCTGGCATCAATAACTAGTAATTATATCATCATTAACCAATAAATATGTCATTAATAACTAATAAATATGTTATCAATAACCAATAAGACTACAATCATTAAACTAATAAATCTGTCATAATTCTGTCATCATTAACGAATAATTGTGTCATCATTAACGAATAAATCTGCCATCATTAACGAATAAACTTAAAGGATTTCGTATCAGAATTTCGAAATTTCAAAAAAATTATACAAAATGAGTTTTATATCAATAATCCAAAACAAATAGCCTTTTGACTTTGTCTCGTTCATCGGTTTCGATTTTGCATGACAGAAAACAAAAATCTACCGAAGAATAGTATCTTTAAGAGAGACGATGCCGACAGAGTAAGACAACAACGAGGGGTGAGACGAGAGACATTGTCGACATGATGAGAAGATGGCTAAAGGAAAGAGACGTAGTCGCGAAATATGAGAGGCCGATGGCGGAAGAGACACATAAGCACATAAGAGACACAAACACATGGAAGAGACGCAGACACACATAAAAGATGCAGACACATAGAAAAGACGCATACGCATGGAAAAGACGCAGACGAATGGAAAAGAGGCCGACGATAGACAGGGGCATATGTAGAATTTTTTTTAGTATGTGACATATTTAAAAAAAATATTTAAATTTAAAATATTAAAATAATTTTTTTAAATAATTTAAATTTAAAATATTAAAATAATTTTTTTAAATAAAATTTTAAAGAAAAAATATATTGGTGTGGGATACATGCCACACGGTATATAACTGTAGTAGATATAGGTACGCCCCTCATGATAGATAACATTTTGTGAAGATTAAGGGTTTGTTAGAAAAATAAAGAGTACAAGTTGAAATCTGAAAAATAAAGCATATAAAATTCAAAAATGGGGATGAAGAAAATTTGGATATAAAGTTTTTAAAACTTTATGATAAAATCGATTTGTTGAAACAAATAGATAGTAAAACACACACAGAAAAAAATATTATTTTTTTAATATTTATGTTTAAAGCAATGATAATTTTCAATGGTTTGCATAAATATTTTTTCAAAAAACAAAATGTGAGTAATGTGTTTTTAATTTCTGTTAAAAAAAAATACAGAAGAATTACTCGCAGACGATCGGATATGCCGAGACCCATCCACTTACTCGCCACCACAAAAACGAAACAGCTAGAAAACGAAAAACTAAAAGCCTGTTCGCTTGCGACGACGCCATTGGAGAAGAAGAAGACTATGCTTCTCTTGCAACCTCCATTGGTTTCAACTCGATTCCATTCTCTCTACTTCATCACTCGCCCTAACCGCTTCTTCCAATCGCCGATTTCTGCTTTTTCTGCAACCGCCTCTACTTTACCGTCATCATCATCATCTTCTTCTTCTTCTCAGTTCTCTTCGTGGAATGGTTTAGATGCGAGTGAAAAAGATGAACACGACGAATTTACCGTCGAGGTTCACCGTCGCTATGACTTCTCTCCGCTTCTGAAATTCCTCTCGAGATTTGGACCAATCGAGTTGGTTTTGGATTCAAATTTGGACAATGATTCTTCGCCGGATTCGCTTGATCCCGTGGAGTTTCACCTCGCCGAGTCATACAAGGCGGTTCCGGCTCCGTACTGGCACTCGTTACTAAAATCGTTATGCTCATCGTCATCATCGCTCGGTTTAGCTTACGCCGTCGTCTCTTGGCTACAAAAACACAATCTCTGTTTCTCTTATGAGCTTCTCTACTCAATTCTCATTCACGCGCTTGGCCGTTCCGAGAAGCTTTACGAAGCTTTCCTTCTTTCTCAGAAACACATTTTAACGCCTTTGACATACAATGCTTTGATTGGAGCTTGTGCTCGCAATAATGACATTGAAAAAGCTCTTAAT
Organism: Pugionium cornutum; assembly: GCA_018901935.1. NCBI lineage: Eukaryota > Viridiplantae > Streptophyta > Magnoliopsida > Brassicales > Brassicaceae > Pugionium > Pugionium cornutum. The sequence goes on along the minus strand of JAENJI010000012.1, from coordinate 15,878,862 downwards.
CTGATTTCTAAAATGCGTCAAGATGGTTACCAATCTGATTTTGTTAACTACAGTTTGGTTATTCAGTCTCTGACTCGCAACAACAAGATTGATTCAGCTCTTTTACAGAGATTGTACAAAGAGATTGAAAGTGACAAGCTTGAGTCTGATGTGCAGCTTGTTAATGATATCATCATGGGTTTTGCTAAATCTGGTGACCCTTCTCGAGCTTTGCAGCTACTTGGCATGGCTGAAGCCACCGGGCTGAGCGTGAAAACCGTGACCCTCGTCTCGATTATATCTGCATTAGCGAATTCAGGAAGGACTTTGGAGGCTGAAGCTTTGTTTGAGGAATTGAGACAAAGCGGGATAAAACCAAGAACTAAAGCTTACAATGCGTTGCTTAAAGGATATGTAAAGACGGGTCCTATAAAAGATGCAGAGTTGATTGTTGCAGAGATGGAGAAGAGAGGTGTTTCGCCAGATGAACATACGTACAGTCTCCTGATTGATGCGTATGTGAATGCAGGTAGATGGGAAAGCGCTAGAATCGTGTTGAAAGAGATGGAAGCTGGCGATGTACAGCCTAATTCTTTTGTTTTCAGCAGACTCTTAGCGGGTTATCGCAATAGAGGGGAATGGCAAAAGACATTTCAAGTTCTCAAGGAGATGAAAAGCATCGGTGTCAAACCTGATAGACAATTCTACAATGTGGTGATTGACACCTTTGGAAAATTCAATTGTCTTGATCACGCGATGATGACTTTTGATAGAATGTTAAGCGAAGGAATCGAACCCGACAGGGTGACTTGGAATACGCTTATTGATTGCCATTGTAAACATGGCCGGCATATTGTAGCAGAAGAGATGTTTGATGCGATGGAGAGGCGAGGTTGCATGCCTTGCGCTACAACTTATAACATTATGATAAATAGTTATGGAGATCAAGAAAGATGGGATGATGTGAAAAGGTTGTTGGGGAAGATGAAGAGCCAAGGAATACTGCCAAATGTCGTTACACACACAACACTGGTCGATGTTTATGGAAAATCCGGTAGGTTTAATGATGCCATTGAGTGCTTGGATGAGATGAAATCAGTTGGGCTAAAACCATCATCAACAATGTACAATGCCCTCATCAATGCCTATGCACAAAGGGTAATATGACTGTTAAATAAGTATACATTAGATTCATTTGATACTGATGTTTTTTCTCATCAATGCCTATGCACAAAGGGTAATATGACTGTTAAATAAGTATACATTACATTCATTTGATACTGATGTTTTTTCTGTGCCAGGGTTTATCAGAGAACGCTGTGAATGCATTTAGAGTGATGACATCCGATGGACTAAAGCCGAGTTTGTTAGCTCTCAATTCTCTCATCAATGCCTTTGGCGAGGATAGAAGAGACGCTGAAGCATTTGCTGTGTTACAGTACATGAAAGAAAACGTAATAACTTCTCTTGGCTAAAACCATAAAACCTGTCTCGATGAAACTACTTTTACTGACCCGACCATCTTACACAACAAATTGCAGGGCGTAAAACCAGACGTGGTCACATACACAACACTCATGAAAGCTCTCATTCGTGTCGATAAGTTCCAAAAAGTATGAATCTTTTCTTTCGGTTGATAGAGGAAATACCTGGAAAAAGAGTAAGCACTGAGCGATCGAGATGTGATGATTTTTATAGGTACCGGGTGTTTACGAGGAGATGATCATGTCAGGCTGCAAACCAGATAGAAAAGCTAGATCCATGTTACGGTCTGCTCTAAGATACATGAAGCAGTCATTAAGAGCTTCGTAGTAACATATAGAAGAACAATGCTAAGGTCAGAGATGTAACAACAAAACACAGGCCACACATCACTAGGGGAAGTCTTTCCAACAAATCCTCAGCATTTCTGTGCTCTATGTAAAGATTCCAACTGCACAAATATATAGCTGTTATGTTGACCAAATTGGATAGGCATACGTTGAAAATTCTAAAAAGAGAATCAATTTCAAAACCCAAAGAATTATCTCTGTCTGTTCATGCATGACACAAAACTACTTAACTTACAAAGGGTTAAAAAGCTTCCTCCAATAGTTTCATGGCATAACAGGTATGGAGTTTCTACCGTACTTGCTCTTGGCTATTCTGGAACAGAACATGAACATAAGAAGTACTGAGGATAACAAGAAGAGCCTGAAGTAAGTTTTTATCTCTTGCATGCCGACATCGATAACTTCCATGTTCTTCCCATATCTGTTCTTTCTTTCCACTAAGTAGCCGTCTAGATACTCGTCTATAGATACCCATTTATCTGCAGCCTTGGAACTGTTTTCGCTTAAATGGAGTTGTCCTAGTTTGAAGATTGTGAAGAATGCAGCAGACCAGTCATTGAGAACTCTCTTGAGTAACAAACAGCAACGAAAGTTGTGAGTTCTTCCATCTTTTTTTGGTACATGTTACAAAATCAAAGTACAATTCAAAACATAGTACCTTGAAATTGGGTAGATCAACAGGATTGAACATTTTGAAGCAATCTCTTGAAGAAGTCTGGTTGTCCCCAAATATCTGACAGTGACAGTAACAGTTATAAGCATAGATGACACATATTTCATGAAGTATCTGAGAACAAAAAACTTCTGTCACACACATACCTCAAAGGTGAATGCCATTGGTGTCTTGACAACATCGTAGATATAATCTGTAGCTGTACCATGTGCTAGGTACCTGAAATCAACAAACTGATTAAAAGTGACAAAAATCATCTTGAAGGGGATATGATGAATTTGAAAATCCGAATCTCAAACAAAGTTTAATTTGATATAAAAATATTTATTGCTCTGATAAAAGTGAAGAAATTAAACTATTTGGCACTTAAAGGTCTAAAAATATTCAGAGAAATTCTTAATGAAAGAGACAAACCCAACAGAGCCTCCGCCAGATCCAATCATGCAGCGGTTATGGCAATGAAATTTATTCAGTTGTTCAAGTAAAGTCCTCATCTTCTGCGAAGGCAATCCTTCTGGGGTTGTGTTTTTGTGGTCATATGGCATAAATAGAGCCTGGACACATGAGAAATCAGAATCAGAAATCAGAACAACTAAATCAAGATTGTTTTGTTAATACATACAATCCATCGTTCACATGTTTACTCACAAATTCCGAACAAATTATTTAACCTTTATTCCCAATTTCCCATGCTGAAAACTTTAAACATATACACGAATACACTAAATCAGAAGCGAAATATTACCTCCATTCCAGAATGCACGTTTATCCATATGTGAGGATGAAATGATATTGCTAGCTTTCGCATTATTTGAGTTTCGGGCTCACTAAAGGGAGCAGTTCCTGGATTCTCTTCAGTTGGATCATAATCCTGGAAATGCCGGAAACAGAATAAAATAAACAAGTTTCGTGATGCATTAACAAGAGATCTTAAAGGAAACGGAATGTGGAATGAAAAAATTAAAGTACCTTTTCTTTCTTGCCCCAGTCAACGCCCCAATTTCGGTTAAGGTCAACTCCTCTTCCTGTGATTTACAGATATGACGAAAGACGAATTGCTAAACAAACACATCAATAACTGTGTCGGAGAAGCAAAAGATGGTTACCATTTTTGCGTTCACAGAGATCTCCAGCTTCAACACGTTTACGACCATTCGAGTTTTCGATTGGAACCACCTGAAAAAAAAGCAGTTTGTCTAAGGTGAAATTACACGGATCAGATACTCTATTAAATAATACATAGAAAAGTGAAATTACACGGATCAGACACTCTTACCTTTATGACTAGCTTGTCTAAGGTGCTGTTAAGGGTTGCTTCGTTCTTATTTGGTAGGAACTGTTCTTCGCTCAAAATTGACAAAATCCGAAAGGCAAGTTCAGAGGTAATAAGCTCTCTCCCATGTTGCCCAAATGTCTGGAAGAAAAGGAATCATCTGTCAAAAACATTTATACCCAAATTATGAAGAAACTTCACCCATAGAAATTATCTCTAAGTTAAACCAGAAGATAAGCTTCTAAAGATTTGATTATAAGTATTTGATATTCTTAGAATCGAATAGCTCAGCTTAGACTACTGATTTAAAGAGACAGACATAATGGAAACTTACAAGAAGGATCCTAAAGTTTGACCTGTCATTATTCTCTCTTCCACCATGACAGTAAGTAACCACACTGACCTCCGCATTGTATCCCTTGTTTCCAGATTTAATCATCTCAATCTATTGAACAAATCTTCACAATGTTTACTCGTTTGTGCTCACAATACAAAAACCTAAAAAAATGATGTGCTCACAATACAAAAACCTAAAAAAATGAAGCCAATGGCAGGCACTAACCGAGAGCTTGTCTGGATGTCTGTGTACCAAAGAATGTATTTGCTCCATTAAATCTTCACTGCAATGCACATTAAACGAAATCATCTTTCAATTTCTTTTTTTGTCATCCACACACTTTAATGATAAAGAAATTCTACAACCCGGAGGAAACGAGTTAACAAAAACAACATCCTGGAATCTAGTCCAAACTGAACAGGCTAGTCAACTTGTCCTACAATTAAACGATTTAATCCTATCAGCCAGCTTCATTATGCAGAAGTACGAAGTCAGTGTAGGAAATTTCATTCTCTAAATCCACATTTGACTTTGAGGAGAGGATACAATGACTTGATTGGCCAATAGCAATTTGTGGTTGCCTATGTTGGAAAAGGCCAGATTTTAATTCTCATACAACACAATGCAAAAGGTGAAACACTTGAAGAAGCAAAACCCTGAAACCAAACTAAGGAAAGAAATCCGAAAGAAAGCAATTTGATAGCAATCATTTTGATCTGTGATACTATAGTGCTCCGGATTCAAAGCTAGCAACTCCATTTTAGTAACGAAAGCATAGTTACTTTGTATTTCTCATAGGAAGAACCAAACTAACTAGAAGCTTCAAGCGAAACAGAGCAAACGTGTTGAAAAGCTTCAAGCGAAACACAGCAAAATCAATCATTTAAATCTAAATATGTGATAAACCTGAAGCTCCATTAATCAAAAAGAAAATCTGAAATTGTGTGTGGTGAATCGAAAATAACCTGGAATGGTAGAGATCCCAGTTGATGGGAGTAACGGAAGAAGAGTCGTCGGAGGGGTTATTTCCGCCAAGAACAAGCGACAACAATGGTGGGAGGAAGATCGCGTAACAGATTAGAAGGAAGCGACGCATGGCCGCTTTGAGCGAGAAGAGGAAGAGAAGACAGAGACGGAGAGAAACGAAACTCTTCAATCATCTCATTTTCTTATTCAATCAAATCGAGCAAACAAACATAGAAGTGGATCTAAAGGATTCGGAGTCAGAGATTTGCAGATCGGCTTGTGTCATCGCTTTGGCTTCTTTTTATTTCGTCAATAAAAACGATCGAAAGAACCTTCCAACTCTCTATGCTGATTACTCGATAATCAAAATGCTAAAATTTAGTGTTATTTTTTTAGAGTATTTGCACTAAACGGAGTGAGTCAAAATAACCTTATAATTTGCGATCTATCTAATCACTGTTTTTGGCATTGTATAAATATATGTTAATCAGATATTATTCCTATATATCTAAGCATGTAACCGTGATTTGCAAAATAAAATTTGCATAAGTTTTTCAGAGATATGTCATAATGGTGTTATTTGCTCTAATTTTATTTTTCTATTTTTTTCCTTTCGTTTACTACCGAAACAGCTTCTATTTTCTTTCTGTAAACAGTGATTTCCGGCTACTACTGTTACAGTTCAGTTACCGGTCATCTTTTCCGGTAAATTCCAGATTTTTCTGCAACTTTCACTGTTCATATGAACAGTGCCACTGTCATCTAACATTGTATGTTTTCCGATTTCAAAATTATTTCTCAAAAGTCGCGACTACTCCCTGGTTCTCACATCCTTGAAAACTGTAACCGTCGATTATGTAGGATAAATACCCACTTTGCTCATCTATTGCACTATTCATTTGAACAGTGTACAATCACAGTGATAACGAAGAAAGATCATGGAAGATGTCGAAATAGTAAGATTTCCAAATTTTCTTCCTTTTTTCAATACGAATCGGGTTTTTTACATGCATTGAACTCTTTCATCTTGCATGTTCAAGATTCAATCCCTCGTTTGCCGCCGGAGAAGAACCATCCGGCGAGCGTGTCTATTCTTACCACAAGATGAAAAGAATTAGTTCTATTTTAAATGCTCTTGAAGAGAATGAAGTTAAAATTTTTTTATGAATTCTGTTTTTGGGAAAGTTATTGCTTCGAATGAGACACTACAAGAAAACTACCAAAATGCCACTGTATTTTGCGACCACATTTGCCATGATTTTGCGACCAATTTGCGACTACGGAGATGTAGTCGCCAAGTGGTCGCAAAAGTGTGACTAAAACCTGTAGTCGTATATTGGTCGCAATACGCAACCATTAAAAGACTAAATTGCGACTGTTTTGCTTGCCACTGATTTGTGACCACAAGATCCAAATTTGAACTGTAGTCACAAATCAGTCGCAAAATAGCGACTGATTTGCGACCACATAGGGTAAATTCACATTTTTCTTAAGTATTTTTCACATTTACAACTTCTATTTGCATTTTTATGTAAGTACTAACCATTATAAGTGACCACATATATATAAAATCATATTTGTATTCATTTAAATTTTAGAGAACATTTGAAATGTATATAAGAGATATAAGGTTAAGGAAACGTGTTAAGTGTTTTAGGTAAATGATTTGTAAATTTGGAAAATTTGGTAAATTTTGTTGTTTTCTTATTAATTGAAATTTGTACAACTTATAATCAAGTTATCAATCTTATATAATTTAATTTATTTACCAAAATCATAAAATTTAGTGTTTAGGGTATTATTTGTGACTGATTTACCACCACTTTGCCACTGCATTGAGATTGTGGTGGCAAATCAGTCACAATTATTACTTGTGGTCGCAAATCAGTGGCAAATTTACCACTGATTTGCGACCACAAGAGCAAAATTTGAACTGTAGTCACAAATCAGTCACATATTTTTGCGACAATGATTTTGCGACTACTTTTGGTGGTCGCAAAGTAGTCGCAATTTCGAGTTTACGACCACTTTGCGACCACGGAAGTGGTCGCAAAATGGATGTTTTCTTGTAGTGAGAAACCATTTTATTTTGGAAGTTTTGGTCATTTCATGATCACCCGACAGCCTAAATCTTCAAAACCACATGAGTTATGGTTTTTGTTTGTGGGTAAACCGATCAGATTCTCGTTAAAAGAGTTTGTTATCATAACCGGTCTTCCTTGTGGCAAATTCCCAAGTCGTAGCAAGGAAAAGAAGAAGCATCCCATAAAAGAGAAGCCGTACTGGCCAACACTTTTCGGTAGTCTGCAATCCTGCTCTATTGATCTTGCGATAAAGATGTTGAAAAAGAAAACTGTAGCCGATAAAGAGGAAAGGATCAAGTTTGCGTGTCTTGCTTTCACGGCATCGGTGTTCGTTCCGACATCTCACAACCCAAAAATTGACAAAAACCATGTTAAATTCATTCGGGATTTAGATACATGTTTTTTACCCGTGGGGAAGGGCTGCATTTGATTTGGTGGTTTCTAGTGTGAAGAAAAAAGATGTTCTTGGTTTATCCCAGACATCAATTGTTGTTCAGGTTTTTGTTCACTCTATCCAACTACTCATGGTTGAAGCAATTCCATCAATACTAGATATTCAGCAGGTCAATGACTCTTCTTCATCGTCTGATACGGAAGACGATAACGATGAACAAGGTGATAAAACGTGTGATGATTTATCATCTTCGAAAAAAATAAAATTGGTCTTAACCTTGGACATGCGAGGTTGCTCGATGAGGAATGTCAGGTAATTTTTCCTCATCATTTCTTGTGTTTACCCCCACTATAATTCCTTATCTTCAGGTTTTTGTCGTGACGTAATTGTATTGAAAATTATGTTTTAGTATCGGGTATTAGTTAAAATTGTTGCTAATAAATTGATTAATAAGGAGGGCTCCATATTACAGGTTGTTACATACGTAGTTGTTATTGTTTGAGATATGTGATGTTCATGCTAACTCATATGTTATCGATGTAAACATTCCATCGTTAGCGGTTATGCCTTTGTTTAACCGCTATAATATCTTTTATCATGTTAACCACTACATATTTCGTTGATGCTCATGATGTTTTTTGATATTTATGAAAATTCAGTGATATTTTTGAAGTTTTCAGGTATTAAGCTTCATTTTTATGATGAGTCACTGTTATTTGTCGTTGTATATATGTTATTAGATGCTAATCGGATTGGTAATCTATGTTGTTGTATGTAGGTTGTAGTGATGAGCATTATACCTGAAGATGGGGGTATGACAATCAACGAGGACGATTTGGTTTGGTCAGATGATGAGGACGATAAGAAGGTCAACAACATGATGAAGTTGATATGGGAGAATTTTCAATTCGAAAAAACCATGTTTTCTGGAGGAACAACAAAAGATGAGATGATTAAGTTGCGGAGTGAAGAGATGGAGAAGAAGGAGATGGAAAAAAAGAGAAGAAAGATAAGCGGAAGGAGAGAGTTAATGTATCGGAACCTGCTCACCCTCCTCCTTCTACTAATGCGCCGCCACATACTTCCAATGATCCGCGTATCGTTGCTGATTTCGTCACTTCAAAACTGCGTGACCATTTTACTGCTATTGATACGAAACTCAATAAATATGTTGCCAATTTCAAGAAGATAGACGCGTCAATTACCAAACTGCAGAAATCTGTTGAGAATTTTATTGATCAAAAGGTTAGCGAGATGCAGGATGCGATTCTCAATTTTATCTGTCAGGTTATTGGCAAGTCTACCTCATTCAATGCTCCTACAAACCAGCAACCATTAACTGCTAACGTTGATGATATCACTGGAACGTCAAATGTTCCCCGTTCCAGAGAGGGATTGTATGCTAAGGACCCCACTATTGATATACCGGGGGTGGAATCTGATGCATTTGATGCAACTAATGTTGTGTTTGGTTCACTTAATCAAGATGGATTGGATGAGGTATGTCCTTAATTTTTTTGAACCCTTTAATCATGGTTCGATTTCGACTATAGCTATCAATTACACTACTGTATGCATAATCATACTAGACTACCTGATTTGTTAGCAAAGTGTTATTACTGCCATTGAAAGTAATTCCGCATAATTTGTTTGCGTGGTCGTCCAAGTGGCCGCCTTGTTACTGGTGTAAGAAAATTGATGTCCATCAATGGGTCATTCACCCTAGGTGTGTTAATTAACCCAGGCACTGGATATACACTGTTGTTATAGGCCATTTTACTTGAAGTCAACTCTGTGCACACAAGTGTATCAACCTTTATCTTTGCATGCAAAGCTGCAACAACTGCATGAGGGTAAAGAATCCTCAGAATCTGAAACTCATAGCAAGAACAAATCTTTTCCAAAAGGTCAACATGATATGAACCACCAAATTTCGTACGTATCTCAAATTTATTTTTATTGATACGATGCATCTCGAAATCCGTTGATATTTCAAAAAAATTTCCTAGTATTTCTTCAACCTTTAGGGTAACTAGACTGCTAATGGATGATGACCTTTCTTGCCTTTTACTGAACCAGCCTGTAAGTGTTGACCTTATATATTCGATCAGAGGTATTATCGGAAAACCACGTGCTTCACTCAGAACTGCATTCAAGGATTTTGCGATATTGCTTGTCATTATGTTATATCACAGGCAAGTAAAATGAGATCCTGCCCAGTCCTCCAGTCCAATATCCATTAGGTATCCAGCACACGTAATGTCGGTTTCCTTTATCTCATTGAAATGTGAGTAAAATTCTAGCAAACTATATGCTCGAGCTGTCCTGGATACAAGGCATCCTAGATGTTTCTTCTTAAATATTGTTTGTATGTTGCATTGTAGATGCAAGACACAAGCACAATGCTTTGTTTTACGATACACCTGTAAAATTATCAACAATTCAGTAAGACAGTGCTACCTAGTAATTGCAGTAATCATTTAAAAATTCTCGTTACACATATATATTACGGATACACTACTTGTAATTTCGCATATGTTCCGGGTACATTAATGTATTTCATGGAACGTTTGTTTGTACTAGATACCGCAACTAAGTTCACAATAACACAAGCAATTGCAAGTATGGATGTTGTTACCTCACGGCCAAGAAATGGAAGGTGGCCGACTTTGTGGCATGCACGCGCCTTGCTCCTAGTCTTCGACTTGGAGTAGGGTTAAGAATCTTTGGGCCCTGACCTCTCTTGCCACTAAAACCCAAGTCTCTGAAGTACCTTGCATTGTTGAGAAGCCTTTGGACTCTTCTTTACACTCTTGGCCCAATGCCCTTCATCGATCATCCTCTAGGAGCTTGTCGACCCACAAGCTGAATTTGTGGAAGAGTGCCCTTGATCTGCTCCTTGTCATTGCTCCTGGTGGCACCACTGGTCTAGAGACTTCCTCTAGATGCATGTCTTGAAGCTAGTAGCTTATTTGGTCCGAGTCTCCATGTGTAGATGTTGAAATGGTGGTGCACTCGGCTGGATCAACTGTACTGGCTGGACTGTGCGAGGTACTGGCCGAAATGTCTTCTGAGCCGGCCAAGTTGATTCCGGAGCCAGCAGCGTCACCAATTGGACCGGCGGTGATACACGCCTCGATTCAAGGCTTATATGCGCGTGGGCTGTTTGGAGAAGGTTAGGTGAGAAACTCGACCTTAGACTTCTTGGATAGGGGTTTTTGGGTTGGTATTCGATGGAAGGGTGAAGTGAACCACACGAGGGGTGATGAACCTCGTGATAAATCACAAACTCAGAGCTAGGAGGGCTGGTCTCAACTAGGTTCTAAGCGCACAAGATTCTTAGAGAGAAAACCTGTTGGAAGAAAGTTCTACTTTATTAATATCAAAAAGGTTGTCGAACTACAATGCTAGAAGGAGCCTTATTAATATGCTCGACAGCTTGACCTTCTAGGGTCGACTCAAAGAAAGAAAAGGAAAGTTTACAAAAGTGCACAAATAGAAAATATACAAAAGTGCATAACTGAAAAAAAGACCTATTCCTAAAATGTCTTTGACTCAAAAATGTAAACAATCTAGATCCTACCATGCAAAACAGAAAGAAGCATATATTCGAATTGAAACTTACCTTACTTACCTCATGGCCAAGAAATGGAAGGTGGCCGTCCTTGTGGCATGCACGTGCCTTGCTCCTAGTCTTTGACTTGGAGTAGGATTAGGAATCTTTGGACTCTGACCTCTCTTGCCACTAAAGCCCAAGTCTCTGAAGTCTCTTGCATTGTTGAGAAGCCTTTGGACTCTTCTTTGCACTTCTGGCCCATTGTCCTTAGTCGATCTTCCTCTAGGAGTTTGTCGACCCATAAGCTGAACTTGTGGAAGAGTGCTCTTGATCTGCTTCTTGTCATTGCTCCTTGTGGCACTACTGGTGTAGAGACTTCCTCTAGATGCATGTCCTGAAGCTGGTAGCTTATCTGGTCTGAGTCTCCTTGTGTAGAAGTTGAAATACTCGTGTACTCGGCTGGATCGGCTATACTGGCTGGACTGTGCGAGGTACTGGCGGGAATGCCTTCTGGACCGGCCAAGTTGATCCCGGAGTCGGCAGCATCACCATTGGGACCGGCGGTGTCATCCACGTCGCCACCAATTGTGCCAAAGGTTTGGGCCTATCCGCCGGCAATGCTGATCGGTCCGGTCCTGTTGGTCGAGGGTCCAGCGGTACCGCTTGGGCCGGCAGACGTGCCAAATGACCCGGCTGTCTCGGGCAAGCTTCCTGGTCAGCCAGTCTGGTCCCTTGGCCGGACATACGACCTGATGTCCTCATCATCCCCTCCCTCTTCAGTAGGCTTTGACCTCAAAACTTGTTCATCTGCATGGAAAGGGGCTAAGTCAGTTACGTTGAACGTGTTGGACACATTAAACTCACCTGGGAGCTCGATCCGGTAGGCGTTGTTGTTGATCCTCTCCAGCACTCTGAATGGTCCATCTCCTGATACAAGCCTCGATTCAAGGATGTATGCACGTGGGCTGTTTGGAGAAGTTTAGGTGAGAAACTCGACCTTAGACTTCTTGGATAGGGGTTTTTGGGTTGGTATTCGATGGAAAGGTGAAGTGAACCACACGAGGGGTGATGAACCTTGTGATAAATCACAAACTTAGAGCTAGGAGGGCTGGTCTCAACTAGATTCTAAGCGCACAAGATTCTTGAGAGAAAACTTGTTGGGGAAAAAGTTATATCTTTATTAATATCAAAAAGGTTGTCGAACTACAATGCTGGAAGGAGCCTTATTAATATGCTCGACAACTTGACCTTCTAGGGTCGACCCAAATAAGAAAAGGAAAACTTACAAAAGTGCACAAAGGAAAAGATACAAAAGTGTATAATCGAAAAAGGACCTATTCCTAAAATATCTTTGACTCAATAAAGTAAATATTCTAGATCCTATCTTGCAAAACAGAAAGAGGCATATATTCGAATTGAAACTTACCTTAACTTACCTCATGGCCAAGAAATGGAAGGTGGCCGTCCTTGTGGCATGCACGTGCCTTGCTCATAGTCTTCGACTTGGAGTAGGGTTAAGAATCTTTGGGCCCTGACCTCTCTTGCCACTAAAGACCAAGTCTCTGATGTCTCTTGTGTTGTTGAGAAGCCATTGGACTCTTCCTTGCATTTTTGGCCCATTGTCCTTAGTCGATCTTCCTCTAAGAGCTTGTCGACCCATAAGCTGAATTTGTGGAAGAGTGCCCTTGATCTGCTTCTTGTCATTGCTCCTTGAGGTACCACTGGTGTAGATACTTCCTCTAGGTGCATGTCCTGGAGCTGGTAGCTCATTTGGTCCGAGTCCTCTTGTGTAGAAGTGGAAATGCGCGTGTACTCGGCTGGATCGGCTGTACCGGCTGGATCGGCTGTTCCGGCTGGATTGTGCGAGGTACTGGCCGGAATGCCTTCAGGACCGGCCAAGTTGATCCCGGAGTTGGCGGCATCACCAGAGGGACCGGCGGTGTCATCCATGTCGCCACCAAGTGTGCCGGAAGCTTGGGCCTCTCCGCCGGCAATGCTGGTTGCTCTGGTCCTTGTGGTCGAGGGTCCGGCGGTACTGCTTGGGCCGGCAGGCGAGCCAGATGGTCTGGCTGTCTCGGGCAAGCTTCCTGGTCGGCCAGTCTGGTCTCCTGGCTGGATGTACGACCTGATGTCCTCATCATCTCCTCTTGGTGCTAGCTTGGAACTCCTTAGGTTGGGGAACCTCTCCTGCCGTAGGTCTAGCCATACCCAATCGCCTGGTTGAAAGATCACCTCCTTTCTTCCCTTGTTAGCATGCATCACGTACTGCCCGGTCCTCTTCTCCAAGTTCTCTGCTACCTTCTGGTCTAACTTACTTATGAACTCTGCCTTGGATGCTCCATTGAGGTTGGTCATCTATGCTGGTGGCAGTGGCGTTTGCTCCAATGGGGTGTGAGGGTTGAAGCTGTATACTACTTCAAAGGGTGTCTTCTTGGTTGCTGAGTGCTCGGCTCGGTTGTAAGCGAACTCTATGAATGGCAGGCACTCCACCCAAGTCTTGAGGTTCTTCCCTAGTGTAGTCCTGAGAAGAGTTGATAGTGTCTGGTTGAAAACTTCAGTTTGGCCATCAGTTTGAGGATGGCAGGTGGTAGAGAAAAGTAGCTTCGTGCCTAGCTTTCTCCAAAGGGTCCTCCAGAAATGGCTGAGGAACTTGGTGTCCCTGTTTGACACAATGGTCCTTGGCACTCCATGAAGCCGTACTATCTCCCTGAAGAACACCTCGACTGTTTGCGTGGCATCATTAACATTGGCACACGGAATGAAGTGTGCCATCTTGGAGAATCTGTCCACCACTACAAAGATTGCATCTTTGTGGTTGATCTTGGATAGACTTAGGATGAAGTCCATTGATATATCCACCCATGGATGCGTCGGTATGGGCAGTGGGAGATACAACCCGTGAGGTTGCACTCGGGACTTTGCCTTCTTGCAAGTGATGCACCTTGCACAATGAGCTTCTACTGTCCTCTTGATGTGTGGCCAGTAGAAGTATTCCTTAACCACTGCTAGTGTCTTGTCGACACTAAAGTGGCCCATGAGTCCTCCTCCATGAGCTTCTCGGATGATAAGCTCCTGTAATGATCCTTGTGGTATGCACAACCTTCCCTCTCGGAACAAGAACCCCTCATGGATGTAAAACTTCCCATGACTCCCTGTGCCACACTCTTTGTAGCTCTCGGCGAGGTCAGGATCATCCTTATATAGGTCTTTGATGTGCTCGAATCCTAACACCTTGGCTTCCATTGTGGATATCAAGGCAAACCTCCTTGATAGTGCATCAACTACCACATTGTCCTTGCCCTTCTTGTAATTGATGATGTACGGGAAGGTCTCGATGAACTCCATCCACCTGGCATGTCTCCTCTTGAGATTGGTTTGCCCTCTGAGGTGTTTGAGAGTCTCGTGATCAGTGTGGATCACAAAATCCTTGGACAGCAAGTAATGCTGCCAAGTTTCCAAGGCTCGCACAAGGGCATAAAGCTCCTTGTCATAAGTGGGGTAGTAGTGAGGCACCACCTAGCTTCTCACTGAAGTATGCCACTGGCCTTCCTCCTTGAGTCAGCACCGCTCCTATGCCTATTCTAGAGGCATCACACTCTACTTCGAATGTCTTGCTGAAGTTGGGCAAGACTAGCACTGTGCATGTGTGAGGCTGTCCTTCAAGGCCTGGAACGCCTTCTCCTGAGCTTCTCCCCAGCTGAATCCCACGTTCTTCTTCACTACTGCCGTCAATGGTGAGGCAATACTGCTGAAGTTGGGCACGAACCTTCGGTAGAAGCTGGCCAGTCCGTGGAAACTCCTCACTTGGCTGATGTTGCTCGGTGTTGCCCATTCTTGTATGGCTCGGATCTTCTCCTCATCAACCTGTAGGCCTTGTGAACTTACAACAAAACCTAAGAAGACAAGTTTATCAATACAGAAGGTGCACTTCTTGAGATTGGCATAAAGCTCTTCTTGTCGAAGGGTTTTAAGTGCCATCTCAAGATGTGTATGGTGATCTCTTAAACACTTACTGTAAACTAAAATGTCATCGAAATAAACTACAACAAACTTACTTATGTACGCCCTAAGAACTTGGTTCATAAGTCGCATGAAGCTGCTCGGGGCATTAGTCAAGCCGAATGGCATGACTGTCCACTCGTAGAGCCCTTGCTTGGTCTTGAAGGCGGTCTTTCAGTCATCACCTTCCTTCATCCTGACCTGGTGGTATCCACTCTTAAGGTCTATCTTGGAGAAGACCGTGGCTCCACTCAGCTCATCTAGCATGTCATCCAGTCGTGGTATCGAATGCCGGTACTTGACTGTGATGTTGTTAATTGCTTGGCAGTCCACGCACATTCGCCAAGTCCCATCCTTCTTGGGCACTAGTAGCACTGGTACGACACATGGACTGAGGCTCTCTCGAACATAGCCTTTCTCCAGGAGCTCCTTGACTTGCTTCTCAAGCTCCTTGGACTCTTCTAGACTCATCCGGTAGGCTGGCCGGTTGGGCAGGGCTGCTCCGGACACTAGATCAATCTGGTGTTCTATGCCACGTAAAGGAGGCAAGCCTGTTGGTATCTCCTCTGGGAACACATCCTGGAACTTGTTGAGGAGAGTTGCCACTTCAGGGGGTAGCTCTACCTGTTCTTTTTCTACATTCAACACTTCTTTGAAAACCATTAGTAGCATTAGATCCTTCGAGGCTAAAGCTCTCCGGACATGACTCGGTTGAATAAGAAAATTAGATTTAATGAGCTTCTTTTCCTTATTCATTTGCTGTTGAAGCTCATGTACCTGGGTAGGTGTAAGAGGAGCTAGGCTGACCTTTCTCTTGTCATGCACGAAAGTGTAGAGATTGGTTCGGCCATCATGCCTGGTCTCCTTGTCAAACTGTCATGGTCTTCCTAGTAGAAGATGGCCAGCTTGCATGGGCACCACATCGCACACGACTTGGTCTTGGTACTTGCCCACACTGAATGGCACAGTGACTTGCTCATGGATCTTGAGCTCCACTTTGTCATCGAGCCATCTCAGTCTATACGGTCGAGGATGCTTGTCTTCTCTAGACCTAGCTTATCAACCATATATGCACTAGCAACGTTAGTGCAAGAACCACCATCTATGATGAGGTTACATACCTTGCCCTTGATGGTGCAACGGCTGTGGAAGATGTTCTCCCTTTGGATGGTCTCTGAAGGATCCACCATTGCACTAAGGATGCGTCTAGTGACCAGCACTTCCCCCACATCAGGGTACTCAATGTCACCATATTTCTCTTCAGGTTCATAGTCATCTTCATCTTGGGACTCATATTCTCCAGCCTCCGTAATCAGCATGACCCGGTTGTTTGGGCACTCCCTTGAGATGTGTCCACGACCCCTACACTTGAAACAAGTGATATCACGTGATCTCTGAGGGTTAGAAGACTTACTAGGCTCTCTCTGGTCACGGGTGGGTTCAGGAGGCTTGCTCTTGAACCTTGACTCGATCTCTATGCTCTTGCCTTTGTCTACGGGCTTGGGAATGTTGCTTGGTGCCCAAGGCGCCTTAGGCTTGCTGCGGATGTCTTGGCTCTTACGTTTGATGTGCTGCTCAGTCTGGACAGATAGGTGGAACAAGTCTTTGAAGTCATTGTAGATTTGCCTTTCCACCTTGCGGCTGATCCTTTCTTGGAGTTCATCCAAGAATTGTGCCATCAATGCTTCGTCACCATCTTTGAGCTCCAATCTGTTCTTTAGCTTCTCAAACTCTTCATAGTACTCCTCTACTGATCTGGTACCCTGCTTAAGAGTACGAAAACGACGTTGCAAGTCTCTATGAAAGTAAGGTGGAACAAACCTTTGTCGCATGACATCCTTCATGTCGACCCATGAGTCTATGGGCCTCATTCTTTTCCTCCTTCTGTCAGATACCTCACGATCCCACCAGATGAGGGCATTGTCCGTGAGTTGTGCTACTGCCATTGAGACTCTCCTAGGCCCTGGTTGGTTGTAATGATCAAATATATGATCCATTCTTCTCTCCCAATCTAGGTAAGCCTCGGGGTCTACTTTTCCTGCAAAACTTGGAGGAGTTAGCTTAACATCAGGATGAGTTACTCGGTTGTAGGCGTGTTCATCTCCATCCTCATGATGTCTAGGAGGCATCCTTGGTCTCTGGTGAAGACCATATGGCTCGAAGCCATCATCCTCTGCCTCTGGTTGCTGTGGAGGTCCTCTTGGCCTATGGTGATAGTTATGAGGTTGTGTGTCCTCATCTCCATCTGGCTGGGGCTCCTCCTATTTGTACCGTGTCCTAAGGTGCTCAGGACCCTCAGCACGGTCTTGCTCAGCTCTCACGTGCCTTATGGCCTGGAATCTCACCGGCCTCTCCACGCGCTCCAACCTCTTGCCTATCACTACAAGAAAACATTAACATTTCCGACGGAATTTCCGACGGACAAAAAACCGTCGGCCTTTTCCGACGACATTACGACGGATAAGCGACAAATAACCAAGGGATTTGAAACCGTCGGAGGTCCGTCGGTAATTTCCGACGCCGTAGCGATCGTCGGTAAATCGATGGTGAAAACTGACGGTAACCCGTTGCGTTTCCGACGATATCCAAATCGTCGGGATATCCTCTTGAAATCGTCGGAATATTACCGACGGCTTCAGATACGTCGGTAATATTCCGACGAGTTCGTGACGGATTATGTATTTTATAGCCCGTCGGGAATCCGTCGGCAGAGGTCATCGGAAACCCATCGGAACTATCCGACCATTGTCGGATACAGTCGGAAATCCGTCGGAAATATACGTACCTTGTTAAAATTGTGTGTTTATCTGTCTATGGTCGGACATCCGTCGGACAACCGTCGGTGTATTTTGATAAGATTTATTTGAAATACGTGAATATCCGGTTGTGGTTGGTAACCGTCGGCATTCCGTCGGAAATAGAGAATATTCTGAAGAATAATCTTTTTACAGTTCGTAATTATCTGTTAATAATTCTTAATAATCTGTTAAAAAATCGTGATAATATCTATTTTTCAGTATAAATAAGCTATGATCTTTCAAAATTTTAACAGAACCAAATTTTTTTAAAAAATGTGTTCTTCGGGTTCTTTTGAGTATTTTCGATCGTGGATGGATAAACCTCGATATGATTCAACCACGGGGGAATTGACTGATGAATTTGCGCAAGGTGTTGAAGAGTTCATGACATTTGCATCAAAGAATAGCATGACATCGGAATACGGTAAAATGTATTGTCCGTGTATTAAATGTCGAAATCATAGATTAATCTCCGTTAGAGAAGTACGTAATCATTTGTATAGGAATGGATTTATGCCGGGTTACAAAATTTGGTATTCACATGGAGAAACTGATGCAACGATGCAATATTATGGTAGTACTTCAAAAAGGATAGATAATACTAATGTTAGGGTAGAGGAACCGACATCAGAAATTGATATAAATGGAGGTACTGTTCAGATGGTGAATGATGCATTTCGTGAACAAAGAGAATCGTACATCGAAGATATTAGCAGAATAGAGGAACCTAATATGGAAGCCCGAAATTTTTTGATATGTTAGATGCATCCAAGCAGCCTTTGTATAAAGGATGTAGAGATGGATTATCGCCTTTATCTGCTGCAAGCAGGTTGATGACGATAAAGACGGATTTCAACTTGCCTAAAGATTGTGTGAATGCGATAGCTGATTTTGTTAGAGATATATTACCTGAAGATAATATTGCACCTGCTTCATATTACGAGGTTCAAAAACTTGTATCTGGTCTTGGATTGCCATATCAGATGATCGATGTATGTATTGACAATTGCATGATCTATTTGAGAAATGATGAAAACCGCATGAAGTGTCGATTTTGTCACAAACCTCGATTTCAAGAGACAAGCGGTAGAGTACCTATTCCGCATAAACGGATGTGGTATTTGCCATTAACAGAGAGGTTAAAGAGGTTATATCAATCTGAACACACGGCAAAACCTATGAGATGGCATGCAGAACATAATTTGAATGGAGAAATTGTGCATCCCTCGGATGCAGAAGCATGGAAACATTTTCAACAGGTTTATCCTAGTTTTGCATATGAGCCTAGAAACGTATACCTCGGGTTATCTACAGATGGATTCAATCCTTTTGGGAAGCATGGGAGGCAATACTCGTTGTGGCCAGTTATCGTTACACCTTATAATTTGCCTCCTTCTTTGTGCATGAAACGAGAGTTTTTATTTCTAACGATTCTCGTCCCTGGCCCAGAGCATCCTAAGCGATCGCTTGATATTTTCTTGCAGCCACTAATTCATGAGTTAAAAATATTATGGGAAAATGGTGTCGAAGCATTCGATGTTTCCAACCAACAAAACTTCTTGATGCGAGCTGTACTTATGTGGACGATAAGTGATTTTCCAGCATATGGTATGTTATCAGGATGGTCGACGCATGGAAGATTAGCATGCCCATATTGTCAAGATAATACTGATGCGTTCCAACTGAAACACGGACGAAAGACTAGTTGGTTCGATTGTCATCGCGATTTCTACCACAAGATCATCCATATCGCCGGAGCACGACATTGTTTAGGAAAAACAAAAAAAATTTTGATGCTCCACCTCCTATTTTTGACGGGAATTATATGTTGACTCAACTTAGAGATTTTGGTGCTGAGAGAACGACTTCTTGTGGAGGTAACGGACATTACCCTGTTGATGGTTGTGGCGAATACCATAATTGGCACAAGAAGAGTATTTTTTGGGATTTACCATATTGGAAGGACCATTTGTTGCGCCATAATCTAGATGTTATGCACATTGAGAAGAATTTTTTCGACAACATAATGAATACCGTTCTAAATGTGCAAGGAAAAACAAAAGATAATTTGAAAGCTAGATTGGATTTGCCGGATATTTGTTCCCGGAAGGAACTACATGTAATGTCAAATGGAAAATCATTGTCTCCCGCATTCCGATTAGATGCGCATGCAAAAGATGAATTCTTTGATTGGATTAAGCATAGTGTCAAATTTCCAGATGGATATGCATCTAATTTTCGTAATTGTGTCGATACTATTGAAGGTAAATTTTCAGGGATGAAAAGTCATGATTGTCATGTTGTCATGCAAAGATTATTCCCATTTGCCTTTAGCGATCTACTGCCTAAAAACGTCCACGGAGCAATTGCAGGTACGACGTTAAATTTACATTATTATATATATATAATAATATTTTCATATATTATATGATATTAAAATATATTTTTTATGTAGGGATTGATGCTTTTTCCGAGATTTATGTACAAGATCACTTACTGTAGACGATATCCGAAATTTGGAGGGAAAAATACCGGTTCTCATTTGTAACCTAGAGAAAATATTTCCACCAGCATTTTTTGATGTTATGGAGCATCTTCCTATTCACCTCCCTAGAGAAGCAGCCCTTGGAGGACCTGTTCAGTACAGATGGATGTATCCTTTTGAGAGATATATGTTCCACCTAAAGAAAAAAGTTAAAAATCTTGCCAGGGTTGAAGGTTCAATCGTCGCACAAAGTATTAATGAAGAAACATCTAACTTTGCTAGCTACTATTTTCCATCGCAAGTGCAAACAAAAAATAGACGGCCTTCACGACATGATGATGGAGGAGAAAAACCAAGCTATCCAGTGTATGTGCCAGAAATATTTGCACAAATTGGACGTTTAAGTGGAAAAGGGAAGATGCGACGCCTATCAGAGGAGGAACACAATCACTTGCATTTGTATATTTTGACAAATTGCGATGACGTTTTGGAATATGAAAGATACATTCAATTTAATTTTGTTTTTAGATATTATTATAATTTATTCTTAATTTATTTTTTTTATAATTAACAGGATATACATGGAACAAATACGTGTTCATTATTCAGATTACAGCGAGAATGAGTTGGCCGAACTTAAAAAACGCGAATTTGCAAAATGGTTGCATTTTTATGTTAGTGTTACCACAATTAATTACATAATTTTCAATAATAGTTTACTATATATCTATATATATATATTTATAATTTAATACATTCTATTATTTTGTAGGTTACTACAGGTCCTTCTAGGGGCATAACGTTTCCCACGTGGTTAGTTGAGTTGGTGAGTGGTCCTACATTTACTGCAAAATCTTATCCAATGTACTGCACTCGTGGTTATGCTTTTAAGAGTCATCGCGAAGGAAACTCACAAACAACTTGTAATTATGGTGTATCATCTCAATCGGGAGAAATTGTATACAATGGTATTCTTCGTGAAATATTAGAAGTTCACTATCCAGGAATGATTGATTTGAGGTGTATTGTGTTCTATTGTGACTGGTATGACCCTGTCATGGGTCAACGTGAAAACGAATTCGGTGTTACATCTGTCCACTCTCGTAAGCGACATCGAAAATATGATCCTTTTATACTTGCATCACAAGCGGACCAGGTTTGTTACATTCGATATCCTCGTGTGAGAAACAAGCAAGATCCTTGGATTACAGTGACCTCAATACATCCTAGAGGAATGGTATGTGGTATTACCGAACAAGAGCCTATGCAACAAAGCACAATTGGTAACTTAGGTTCAATAGAAACTTCTCTTGAAGTTAACCTTGTTGTTGATGACACCACGAACGAAGATTACAACGTGTTTCAAGATTCAGAAGAAGAGATTGGCGAGTTTGACGACCAAAATTCAGCAAATTCGGAATATTCATCAGATTCAGATTAAATTTGTGATAATAATGTTTTATTTTATTTTTCACCAAAAAAGCTTGTAAAAAATGTTCATATTTTCTTCGTGGTTCTATAAACAATTATGCAAAATTGAGAAATTAATAAATTTATTTAAAAGTCTACTAAAATTCTAAAATGATCTTTAATTTGAAATAACAATAATAAATAAGTAATACAAATATTTTGTTTAACAAGGTACATTGCTTTGGCTATTGCTAGAATTGGAGTAGTTTCGGACAACTTCCTTTGTTTGCTAAAACCGTCGGAAATCCATCGGAAATCTTTAATTGATATACATAACCGATGGATTTCCGACGGCTTTAGCACATCCGTCGGATATCCGTCGGAAAACAGTCCACTGAAACGTGGTCAGACTATTTGTCGAACATGCACGGGATTTAAGCCATCCGTCGAAATACCGACGGATTGCCGACGGTTTAAAATTTTAAGCGGGAATCATAATTTCTAACGCGGGTTTTCACGAAACTATTAATGCATTCCCGATAAATTCCCGACGGAAAATATCCGTCGGGAATGTGTAATATAACCTACGGTTCAATTTCTTCTCCTTTATCGTGTTTCTCTCCTTCTCTCTGCCTTTTCGCCTCCCCGCCGCCGTTTTTGCCTCGCCGACGACAGTTTTCGCCTCGCCGCCGACAGTTTACGCCGGAAGTTTCCTTAACTCGTCCGAAATCATGTAAGTTTTTTTTCATTATTATTTCAGTATCTGCGACAAAAAATCTAAATTTATTTAGTTAGAATTTGTTGCTATGAGAAGGGAAGAAATTTTAGGTTTATCAAATAGAAACATAAGATCAAATACAAAATCAACACGTCGTGTTTTATTTTTGTGCGTGAAATAGATAGTTAGTTAGCAAATTTTCCCTTCAGATTAATGAGTCAAAATCAGTTGTTTGCTGCTATTGTACATCATTTACACGACATGTGTAAGAATGACTTTCTTTTCATAGTTTTCCCTATCAATGAGGCCTAATTCAACTTGATCTGGACATAAAAAATGTTACAAAACTTATAAAACTGATGTATTTACCAAACTGTTTTTAGTATTCAGCCGAAAAGTCACGTAACAAAAACATGTGTTCAATGTGGACTGTAAGAACAGTATTTTGGCATGTATCTGTTTGACGGCTGTGAATTAGTCGCAGTATTTTGGCATGTATCTGTTTTCTGGGTTTTTGGTTTCGTCCATGAAAATTCGGGTTGGAATGAGTTCCATTTTCTCCGTTCCTAGTTTTGAAAATCTTTTCATAGTTTTTTGTCGACAAATAGTTATAAAAGCATAGAACCATAACCATGATGCTCATCTGTTATTTTAAAAATTTATTATATTATCACATCATAACTGTTGTTGTTTAACGGGAATGATCTATACATAAATAAATTGATTTTTAGGGTATGCAAATAGGCTTCTGCATGAGATGTTTGATCACAACATCATTTTTTTGTTGCTTGGTTTCTTAACTGAATACTAGTTAATTGACAAAGTTTCAAGGTTTTTAAAAATCAACTTTTATTTAAATATTATTAAAATTATTTTTTTATAAAAATATTATAAACATTAAAAAATTATAGGTCGCATCAAGATTACCAAAGACGTGGTGAGTCATCGATTCCGAGTTTTATACCAACTCAAGTTCCAGAATCTGCAAATGATTCTTTCCGACCAATGACAATTGAAGAATTGGTTCAGCAGCCTGGTCGTGAACTTCTCACATTTCTCGATCCGAGACGTCAAGGAAACTCGACATGGTGAATTAAATTTTCTATAATTATATTTAAAATAATTATTTTAATACTATTCTATAATTATATTTAAAATAATTATTTTAATACTATTGTAATAAAAATTCGTAGGTTTGGTATTTCAAACAATGGAATAAGCAAATCTATATTAAAGATGCTTCATTCTCTTTTGAATAAATCATATACCAAATTTTGAGATATTCCGTACGAAGAACGTCAGATTTGGTTCAGGACGTTTGCGGTACGTTATTTAAATTTTAAATATATAATTATTTTAAATATTTTTTAATAATAATTTTTAGTAATATATATTAAAATTTCGCAGCAAGAATTTACATGGGATCCCATGAACACAAAATTGGTGGAAGACGCTTTCGAAAAAGAGGCTGCAATACAATTTTCCCGCCATATGAACGAATGGAAACAAAAATGGAAAAAGGGAAAAGATAAACCAAGAGGGTTGAATGAGTCGGTTTGGAACGACTTTATTCGTTATTGGGAATCTTCCACCGCTGAGGTTATCTCGAAAACTAATTCGGGAAACCGGAAGAGCGACCGAGGAGGCAAAGGCATTTATATTCACAATGCCGGATCGACTAGTTTTCTCAGACGAGCCGATCAATTGGTAAATTAATTATTATATTAATTATTTATTATTATTTAAAAGTTTTTAAATTATTAATTTAGAATTTTTTATTTTTAGGCACAAGAAATTGGAGCGCCTCCAGATCACTTGCAACTTCTCGAGGCCGTCCACACAAACAAAAAGACTGGTCGTATCCAAGATGGTCTCGTTAGTGAGATCATCGAAAAAGTAAAAAAGAAAAAAGTGATATTCTAACCCAGCAATCTCAAGTTGGTTCTTCATCTTCGGTCGCTGAATTGCCGCGTTCTGAGATTAACCGTCTCGTTCTTGATGTAAGTTTTTTTTTTAAAAATATATAATTAATATTATAATAATTTTTATTAAATTTTTTAATAATATTTCTTATTTTTACAGGAAGTACCATTTTCAAAGGGTCGTCATCCAGGACTCGGGAGAGTTGCAGATACTGGTGGCGCAACATCTGCAGTTAGAAACGAGGAAAATGAACAGTTAAAAGAAGAAATGGCGTCCATGAAAATAGAGATGAATAATCTCAAAAACTTTGTAGAAATGATAAAAAATAAATTGTCTGATGACTTTTTTTCTCCTCCTTCTCCTCCTGCTCCTCCTTTGTAATTTGTAATTTAAAATAAATGTTTAATAATATTAATATTTATAATATTATTTTTATTAATTGTATGATTATTTTTAATAATATTAATTTAAATATTAAAATAAAATAAAAAATTATTTTTTTTAATATTTATATTTTTAAAATATTTAATTATTTAATTAAATATTTTAAAAATATAAATATTAAAAAAATAATTTTTTATTTTATCAATTATTTCGTGTTTCCGACGGCTAATGTCGTCGGAAATTCCCGACGGAACAGGCCGTCGGAAATGTGTTGGTACATCCCGACGGTTATAAACCGTCGGGAAATATCATCGGACAATATTTCCAACGGCACAAGTCATCGGAAAATGCCCTCGACAATTCGTCGGCATTTTCCGATGTATCCGGACCATCGCAGATCCGTCGGTTAATTCCGACGGAAGGATGTCATCGAACATCCGTCGGAATTTTCCGATGGCAAAGTTAATCGCTAATCCGTCGGAAATTATCGATACCTTCCCGACGGAAGCGCATTTCCGTCGAAATAGTCCCGACGGACTATTTTCATCGGAAAGTAGTCGAGAAACCGTTTTACCGACATATTTCCGACGGATACAGCCGTCGGAAATACGCTGTTTTCTTGTAGTGTATTGATGCGAGTTGTGTTTGGACAGTGGTGAACATGGCCATCATGGCCTCGGCTGCTTCTCTATTCTCTTCTGCCATTGTGTACTACAAAGAAAGAAGACAAGTTATGCTACTCCTAAATTGTTAGGAGGGTTTTCTTTTATAAAGGGATTCGAAAAAATGCAAAAAGGAAAGTTCTAAGGAATGGAAAATTCGAAAATATGGAGATTTGAATAAAAGGAAATTTTTTTGACAACTATTGCTAGCTGTCCAATTCGAAATCTTTTGGTATTTTTCCTATTTTCTTTTCTTTTCTTTTTCTTTTCTTTTAATTTAACTTAAAATAATAGAAATATGATTCTAACCAAAAGGAAAGTCGAATATAGCAATGCAAGAATGATTCTAGAACCTAGTGATGCACTCGGTATGAGTTTAGATGTTATTTTTTTGATTTTCTGGAATGAAATTTAAACTAATGCAAGAACAAGAAACAAAACAAGTTAAAGGATAGAAACAACCTGGTTTAGAAGCTTTAAGCTGTGATACCAAAATGATACAAGCCTCGATTCAAGGCTTATATGCGTGTGGGCTGCTTGGAGAAGTTTAGGTGAGCAACTCGACCTTAGGCTTCTTGGATAGGGGTTTTGGGTTGGTATTCGATGGAAGGGTGAAGTGAACCAGACGAGGGGTGATGAACCTCGTGATAAATCACAAACTTAGAGCTAGGAGGGCTGGTCTTAACTAGGTTCTAAGCGCACAAGCTTCTTTGAGAGAATAACTTGTAAAGAAAATTCGATCTTTATTAATCAGCAAAATGGTTGTCGAACTACAATGCTGGAAGGAGCCTTATTAATATGCTCGACAGCTTGACCTTCTAGGGTTGACTCAAATAAGAAAAGGAAAATTTACAAAAGTGCACAAAAGGAAAAGATACAAAAGTGTATAATCGAAAAAGGACCTATTCCTAAAATGTCTTTGACTCAATAAATGTAAATATTCTAGATCCTACCCTGCAAAACAGAAAGAGGCAAATATTCTTATTGAAAACTTATCTTACTTACCTCACAGCCAAGAAATGGAAGGTGGCCGTCCTTGTGGCATGCACGCGCCTTGCTCCTAGTCTTCAACCTAGAGTAGAGTTAAGAATCTTTGGGCCCTGACCTCTCTTGCCACTAAAGCCCAAGTCTCTGAAGTTCCTTGCATTGTTGGGAAGCCTTTGGACTCTTCTTTGTACTTCTGGCCCATTGCCCTTAGTCGATCTTCCTCTAGAAGCTTGTCCACCCATAAGCTGAACTTGTGGAAGAGTGCTCTTGATCTACTCCTTGTCATTGCTCCTGGTGGCACTACTGGTGTGGATACTTCCTCTAGATGAATTTCCTGAAGCTGGTAGCTTATCTGGTCCGAGTTTCCTTGTGTAGAAGTTGAAATGCTTGTGCAGTCGGCTGGATCAGCTGTACCGGCTGGAATGTGCGAGGTACTGGCCGGAATGCCTTCAGGACCGGCCAAGTTGATCCCGGAGTCGGTGGCATCACCAAGGGGACCGGCGGTGTCATCCATGTCGCCACCAAGTGTGCCGGAAGCTTGGGCCTCTCCGCCGGCAATGCTGGTCGGTCTGGTTCTATTGGTCGAGGGTCCGGCGGTACTGCTTGGGCCGGCAGACGTGCCAGATGGCCCGGCTGTCTTGGGCAAGCTTCCTGGTCGGCCAGTCTGGTCTCCTGGCTTGACATACGACCTGATGTCCTCATCACTAGATGCATGTCCTACTGGTGTGGACTGGCTGGATAAGCTACCAGCTTCAGGACATGCATCTAGAGGAAGTATCCACACCTGTAGTGCCACCAGGAGCAATGACAAGGAGTAGATCAAGAGCACTCTTCCACAAGTTCAACTTATGGGTGGACAAGCTCCTAGAGGAAGATCGACTAAGGGCAATGGGCCAGAAGTACAAAGAAGAGTCCAAAGGCTTCCCAACAATGCAAGGAACTTCAGAGACTTGGGCTTTCGTGGTAAAAGAGGTCAGGACCCAAAAATTCATAACCCTACTCTAAGTCGAAGACTAGGAGCTAGGCGCGTGCATGCCACAAGGTCGGCCACCTTCCATTTCTTGGCCAAAAAGGTAAGGATGGTAAGTTTTTAATTATATACTTGCTTTTTCTATTTTGCAGGGTAGGAATAGTAACATTTTTGATTCAAGAACAATTTAGGTAGTAGTCATTTTTTGGTTATTTCCTTTTTGTAATTTTCCTTGTGCACTTTTGTAACTTTTACATTTTTCTTTTGAGTCGACCCTAAAAGGTCAAGGCTGCCGAGCATATTAATAAGGCTCTTTCAGCATTGTAGTTCGACAACCTTTTTGATATTAATAAAGATAAAACTTTCTTCCTAAGAGTTTTCTCCTAAAGCTCTTGCGCTTAGAACCCTAGTTGAGACCAGCCCTCCTAACTTCTAAGTTGTGATTTATCACGAGGTTCATTACCCCTTGTGTGGTTCACTTCACCTCTCCATCCAATACCCACCAGAAAACCACAATCTAGAAGCCTAAGGCCGAGTTTCTCGCTTAATCTTCTCCCAGCAGCCCACGCGTGTTACGGCCTTGATTCAAGGCTTGTATCACATACCATCTGATGTATTACTATCATCTTCATCCAGAGGAATGATTTCATCATTACCACGTGTTGCTATATCATCGTTGGTGTAGAATTCACTTGAGGAGCTTGATGATGATTGTGTATCCGTTACGGGATATATGATATCATTCCCAGAGACTTGTCCGCTTAAAAGATTATGGATTTTGGTTATCACAACCATCTGCTTTGGTGTATATATTTCTTCCAAAACTTTTTGGCTTGCATGTATAACTTTGCCTGCCAGCAACTCTAAATACAAACCAAGCTTTTTATGAAATCATAAACATATATGATATTTTTTTATTAACGAATAAACAATTTGTCACCACGGTAATCTATTGTTTGCTCATCCAAACACTTTTCCAACCTATGTAAAGCGGCTGTATTCACGTTTGATTTTACACCACCGAATAAATTACCTCTTTTTAAAAACTTGTACCTCTCCACATGATACAGTCCCACCGTCACACACAAAGCCACTTCCTCTACCTAAAGTCTTTGAGACATAAAGCTCTTCACATCCTCTTCATTTGATATATCAACCGGAGGACCCTAGACATCATTAGACACCAGCAACCACTCTGGAGTTTTATAAGTTAAAGCAACTAGTGTATGGTTGTCTACCTCGTAACGTCTTCTGACCATAATCACGAGGGACGAGTAGGTTTCATTTTCTTGGATCTTTAAACTGTAGTTTATGGCTCATGTATCACTCTTAAAACACCAACCACCATCCTCACCTCTCTCCCAAACACCGTGTACGAGATTTACAAGTCGAACCATTGCTGTATCTCATTATAATAACAAACAAAAAATTATTTTTTTCCGTTATATGTCAATATTAGCCGTTTAAAACATAGTCATGAAGACCATCAACATTAATGTGCAAATATCCAGACAATACTGTCTTTCAATATGCATAAGAAGCTTCAAAAACTGTAAAAAAACACGGTCAGAAATAGAGAACACAACATATTCAACCGTACATAAATGCTTTAATGACAACATTTATGAGAACCAAAAAGCATTGTAAATAGCCTTCAAAGCTTTATAAATTTTACCTTCAAGATTTGATTTCTATTTCATCAAACCACCTACCGATTTGTAATGTAGCGTAGATCTTGATATTGTTCTTGCTGCCTAACCTACAATTTCTTACACGCTCTCTCCTCAGTTTCCAATGGCGTTTATTTTTCAATAGATAAAGGTTTATATACTCCGTTAACTTCGTCTATAACATATGCATACAACAACAATACATATTTCCGAATCTATTTAAGATGCTCCATTAAATGCTTCTTCTGTAAGCGATATTTTCTCTGATATCGCCTACCATGAACAATGCCCTAGTTTTGTCAGATTTTGCACTGTGGATTTCAGCTTCTGTCGACGTGAGGTGACCATCTACGAAAGAGATTTTCGGTATTTTTCCTTGCGTGCTACAAAGAAAATAGTTTTTTGAAAGTTTTGATCATTTGCCTAATTTTTCAAAAGTTTTGGTCTATCTAACTTATTAACTCTATTTTTAAGTGATAATTGACAATATAATTAGCAAAATAACATTTCTAGATTTTGTTTACTGTTTTACTTAAATCCGATTTTCCCCTTACTTCTACCTCATGGCAACTGACATATAACTGTCACCCTCACGTAGGAATGTCAGTTTTTGTTTTATGTCAAATTGGGTCGGTTTCTTTCATCCACATATAATATTTGCAAAGAGAAGTTTCCACATTTTCTCTTTCTTCTCAATTGACCACCTCTTTCATTTCCTTTCCTCTCTCTGAAATCTAAAAAAACCTTTTCTTTCTTCTGGTAGATCTCGCCGGAACCCATGGCGACCGGCGATAACAAAACAATACATGTAAGTTTATCATCCATTTTCGTATATACACATGAACGATAGTGTATTATCCACATATTTGAAGTTATATGCGACTTTTTTGTTTAGAATAGTTTTACTTTTGCGATTTTTGCGATTTGGGTTCATCGATTTAGAGTAGTTATATGCGATTCTTGACTGTAGGGTGTTTTTTTTGAAGATTTGTTACTATTCTGGTTGGATTATCGGTCATTTTTTTACTTACATTTAGTGATTTGTGTTGGGTTCACCGATTTTCTCCTCAAATGTAACTTCGATCTACCGTTTGTTTTTTGAAGTTTTGGTACTGTTGTCATTTGTTTTTCCATTACGGGTTGCTATGAAATCAGGTTTTAATTTTTCTGCGGGATTGCATGTAAAGTATTTTTGTTTTAAATCTTCATTTTCCAGATTTCCTATTAAAAATTTTTTTTTTTGAGTTTTGCCCTAGTTTACGATATAAATCATCTCTTATACATCATTTACTGTTTTCACGGTTTTATTATGTTAATCGAAATCTTGTCATGTATCATATAACGATTTAGTTACTAATTTGGTTCTCTAACAATCTAATTTGATTCTTCAATCTGTATGTTCTAATTTACTGTTTAATTATAACTTTAACTGTTATTTCTTTGATAAGCCAATACTGCAAGATTTGTAATAGTTTCTATTTAGATCTCTCTCTTCCCATGCATTGTTAGCTAATAAAAGTTTTTTTAAAGACGGCACAAAAGTTGATGAAGAAGAGTTTGGATAAAAAAAAATGAAACGTGGTCAACATGGTTAAACTGATTTTAAAAGATTTATCAACACGATTATCATGTATCTTGTATAATTAAAATATATTTTTTTTAATATTTATCAGTGTTATTATAGAGATACCACATAAAATCATATAATACATCTGTTATAGCTACAAATTCGAAATATCTTTGATTATACAAAACAAAGTTGATATCTAATGCATATGTTCCAATATCAAAATAAGAGTTAAAATTTAACAATGCTATTATACATATATAAGTACAATCCATTAACAAGAAAGTTGATGAATTAGATATAAAGTTTCTGTTCATTGGATGATAAACATATAGCATCATCAATACCGCACCGTTAACATAAATGTTATCATTAGTACTCTTTTTATACATTTTAAAAGAAATTGTAACATATACGCTAGTTTTTACACCATCTCTTTTTGGCTACACCATCTCTTCTTATATACACTTTACAGTTTTTTTAACATATACATGCGTTGAAGACATATATGAGTGATGTTACACTCGAATCTTGAAAGAATCAGAGCATTTAATGCTCGCCGTAATATTTGCATCCACTGGTCCAGATTATGTATTGAGATGCGTTTTGAATAGTACACTTGTAGACTGTGTTGCCATCAGTCACAGTCAGTCACAATATCTGGCTCCTTTCAGTAGATATCGGCTGACGCATGGGGGCAAAAGTGGAAAGATGGAGAAAAAGTGAACAGTTTAAAAATTATTTTCTCCTAAGTTTATCATTTCGCAAATTTACACCCATTTCTTTGTTATTTCGCCAATTTTTTTATTGTTTATCAACCAAAAAAATAATTAGTATTATAAAAAATTCATTTTTAAAATTGCTAAAAATGAGTGAGAACTTGTTTCTAAATGCAAAAGTAACCTCTATGAACAAATTTTTGCAAAACTAACCTATGATGATAGGGAAATTAAAAAACACTCCTTATGTCTGCGTGTTTTTGGGATCAAAGGAGACTTCTGCTTTGATAAGTAGAAACAAAGAAGACTTTTCGCAAAAATTTTGTTGTCTACAAAAAGAATCCCACATACTTTTCGAGAATTGTGCTTTATTAGCCAAATTCAAAATATATTTATCGGAAAGTCTGTCTTGTTTGTTGTTATCAAAGCAGATTTATAGAAAAGTATGCTTTGTTAATAAATTATCTAAATCAAATAAATCATGAAATATATAAAATTTTTTAAATTGCTATTAACAAAATTTATGTACATATCAAAAGCAAATAAAATTTATAATAAATTAAAAAATAAGAAGATTGGATTCGATCTTATAATGATATCAAATGTTTGATAGTTTTTGTTGTTGTGTGTTATAGGTTAACAATTGATGTTTGTGTAGGGAATTCATGTTAGAATTTGAAATCATATGATCGGTTTAAAAATTTAGATTTAAAAAATTTTAAGAAAAAATTATTTGAGTTATGGAT
Organism: Pugionium cornutum; assembly: GCA_018901935.1. NCBI lineage: Eukaryota > Viridiplantae > Streptophyta > Magnoliopsida > Brassicales > Brassicaceae > Pugionium > Pugionium cornutum. The sequence goes on along the minus strand of JAENJI010000012.1, from coordinate 15,846,730 downwards.
TTATTTACATATTTTTATCATATTTATTGGTGTCGGATCGACTTGATTCCAACCTACGATCATATTTGTAAAAGGGCCCAAGAGGCTTAGTGGACTAACAATTGAGCACGATCCTATCGAGCTGGTGGAGCACGTGGAAGGCGAGCTGAGCAATGAAGATAGGTTAACCGAGATATGTACAGGTCATGCGCATAACTGACGCGCATATCTCGGAGTGCGTAACATCGATCAATATAAATGTAAAGATCAGTTCAAAGCATGAGCTATCTAATTTTTCTGAACGTCGTTGTATTCAGTCATTAATTAGCCAATTTAATCCATTTTTCTATCTACCCATTGCAATTGATATCCTCTCTCTAAAACCTCAAATATCTGAGTGTGGATCTAACTGCCACAGTATTCATCTATTTATAACAAAAATTTTGGATATTCAGTAAAACATTATTATTTAGGGTTTAAGGTTACGTAAACTTCTCGAGTAGTCTGTTGTAGATTTAGCAAAGAAACTTCCCAAGAAGTATGCACAAACCGGAAATTATATTCAAGTAAGAAATCTGCACAAAGCGGAAATTATATTCAAGTAAACTGGTTTCATTTAATTTAGAGTTTAGGGTTGTGTTGACTTCTTGAGAAATCTGCACAAACCGAAAATTAACCAACTGATATCGTATCGAATCTTCAAAGCAGATTTTCTGGGAATTCTGCACAAATCGGGAATTTCACCAAACTGGAATTTTAATTTAACCTTACCGAACTTTTGGAAGCAGACTTCTCTATAAGTGTGTTTCGAAACAAAAATACAAAGCAGACCTCTCGAGAAATCTGATTTGGAAATTCACTTTGGTTAAATTAAAATGTCACTAAACTAGAATTTCAATTTAACCTTACCGACAAGTATAAATCATACTTCTTGGGAAGTTTGCTTTTTATTTTCGTTCCAAAGCATACTTCCTGAGAATTATATTTTTACATGAAATACAAAGTAGACTTCCCAAGAAGTCTGCATAAACTGGGAATTTCAGTAAACTGGAATTTGAATTTAGTCTTATTGGAATTTAGGAAGCATACTTCCCAAAAAGTCTGTTTTGGAACAAAAATACAAAGTAGACTTCTTGAGAATTCTGCTTTGGAACGAAAATACAAAGCAGACTTTCCGAGAAGTCTACTTTGTACATGTCGGTAAGGTTAAATTAAAATTTCACCAAACCGCAATATCAATTTAACCTTACCAAAAATTTCAATTTCCGAGAAGTCTACTCTCTCTCTCTCTCTCTCTCTCTCTCTCTCTCTCTCTCTCTCTCTCCCCGCGACAGTATGAGTAGATCTAGGCGTTTTTAGATGTTTTTTGTTTCCAATGATAGATCTACATGTTTCTAGTTGAATGAATGTTGTTTTTTTCTAGATCTATTTTTTGTTTTGCTTTTGTGTTATAGGTTGATCTCTCGACGTTTTTGAGTCCGTGCCGCCGCTGCCGTTGAAGGTATATGTTCATTTTGAAAAAATAGTTTTCCCAGGTTTTTAAAAAATAGTTTCTAAAGTTTGTTAAAAAAATAATTTTTTGGTGGCTTTTTTTTGTTATAGGTTGATCTCGCATCGTTTCGGAGTCCACTCCACCATTGCCGCACTCACACTCCACCGTTGAAGGTATGGTTCATTTAAAAGAAATAGTTTTCGCGGGTTTTAAATAGTTTCTAAATATATTTGAAATTTTTTTATTCACCGGTGTATTTGAAAACATTTTTGGTTGTTTTTTGTTATAGCTGCTCCCACGACATCTCTGAGCCCGCGTCGCCGCCGTCGAAGGTATGTGATTTTTTTAGTTTTATTTGTGGGCTAACAATATTTTCTGAATATTTTGATAGATCTATGATGTTTAACTGCGTAATATGATTTTCCTGAATATTTTGCATTAACAATTATTTTGTTGTGATGATGGTTATTTTTTTGAGATGATGGTTATTTTATTATATTTTTCGGTGGTTTTTGGGATTGTGCTTGCTTTTACGGCTGTTTTTGGTTATTTTCCGATTGCATTTTTGGGTATTTTTGTTGCATCTTATTACAGACTTCTCATGAGTCTCGCAAACTTCTCATGAGTCTCGTAGAATTCTTTGCTTTGCGTAGAATGCTTTGCTTTGCGTAGACTTGTTTACTTCGTGCAGTCTTCTTTGCTACGTGCAGGCTTCTTTGCTTCGTGCAGGCTTCTTTGCTTCGTGCAGGCTTCTTTGCTTCGTGCAGGCTTCTTTGCTTCTTCGCTTCACGCAGACTTCTCTTTTAGCGCAAACTTCTTCTCTAATTTTCTGAATAACTAATTTTGTGTGTGATTATAATCTTTAAAATGGAGAAAATTGATTTTCCAGCTCATTTGTTCACCAAGAACTAGGAGACCATCCTGGATAAAAGCATTGCATATCACTCTTGTTATGCTGAATTAATGTATTCGCTTGAGATTGCTCTCCCTGCAGAAGAATGTGAGTTTTTATGTGATTCAGCTCTCGGTGTTGCCTGAAATTCTACAAGCTGGATTTCAGTTGGGCGTCCAGGCTAGTGCATCACATGCTGACTTTCCAGCTAGTGTGTGATTGTAGATACGAGATTTGGTGTTTGATCGGAGATGGTCCGGTAAGGTTCTCCCTTGACGAGTTTGAGCATTTGACTGGGTTGAATTGCACATATGATGAGAGTTTAGATGAAGACCCGGATGTAGAAGTCACTAAGGAGATGAGATTGTTTTGGAAAAATCTTGGTGCATGTATTAATGAAGGTTCTAGTATTAAGAATTTAATTGATGCTTGTTCAGATTGTGGTTCATAGATCCGGGAGGAGAGGATTAGGTTGAGATATTTGACCATTTTTGCATATTTCATTGATGCACGAGATCGTAGAGCAGGTACAAATATCAATTTTGCTAGACTCGTGATAGATTTACCTACATTCGAGAGCTACCCATGGGGCAAAGGGGTATTTAAAAAGCTGATAACGTCCATAAAAGATAAGGACTTGACCAAGTCTACAATCCATTAAAGGGTTTATTCAAGTTTTGTAGTGTTGGATTTATTACGCTGTACCAGACTTTACATCAAAATATAGTGAACCCCTTGTGCCTCCACCTAATCTAGTCATACTAAGCTATTGTGGCTCTCAAGGTCGTAAGAACATCAAAGTAGCACTACATAATCATGTACGTTATGAAATTAACTATTTTTGTACTTGATTTTCCCGTGTTACTAGTTTTGTGTTTGGTGCTGTAGAAGAGGGTGCAAAACTTTGTTGTGAAAGAGTTCAATGAGATGTAGCCATATTGGGAGGATGAAGTGGATGATAAAAAATCCGCAAATATCATCAAAGCATATTTTAAGCATTTCGATCCTTGGAAGTTTGATGTTTCGCATTGGCCAGCGGAAGGTATTACAAATGCTTCGGTGAATGTTGGCAAGGTTGATAAGGTGGCTAAGGTGGGTACGGTGGCTAAGGTGACTCCTCAGAAAAAAGTTATAAACCGGATGAAGATTCACCTTTTTGTCAAGAAAGGCGACACAGAGTGTGGATACGACAAGTATTATAAAGATGATGAAGACTCCGAGACGTGCTTCTCGAATTTTTCAGACAAAATGATAGTCGACATTCAAAATGTCGAGAAAAAAGTTAATATTCTGTCAAAGAAGGTGGATGATGTAAGATTTAGTATCAATCTCACAAGCGGTACGGCCATGACTCGCAAGATCGAGAATCTCTCTTGGCTTAAGCCAAAGGGAAGAAAAAGGAGAGGATTTTGATTGAATCACAAAATCATAGATGAACCAAGGGAGTTTGAATCTCTCAAACTAACTTGTTCGTGGCTTCAATAGAAATGAAGTGAATCACACACTTAGATTCTAAAGAACAAGAACAAGATTCAAAGATAAGGCTTCTAATAAAAGACTTAGTATTCAACTTTTTTATTTTAATGGTGGTCCATATTTACAATAAAGTCGTGCTGAACTTATATAATGCTCATAGCAACGATCATAAGGTCTAAAAAGAGAAGAGGAAATCATACATTTAAAATATATGGTTGTTGGCCATTAATGTCTAGTTTGGCCAACAAGGAAAGTGTAGATGCTTGTATCTTGAGAGCTTTGGGGCGAATGTAAGGTGTCTAGGTACATCCTGGATGCTTTGGAAAGTATTCAATACGCGCCCAAGTTGCAAGTAATAGAGATATTGCAATATGAACACATTAATTGCACTTCGGTCCATATATGGCAAGTCTTGGAGGAAAGGGATGCGCTTGATCCTATGGTGGATGGTGCATGGTAGGTTGATTTTGGGCTTCCTTAGGGCCTTAATAATATCTCCTGGATGCCATGTTTTGGTTTGCAAGTGATTAAAGCATTTGGTCATCTCACTTGCCATAAACGGCTCCCATGGGTTTATTTGAAGGCACAAATGGACCCACCTGGTCCAAGGCATATTTGCACTTCTAGAAGTGCTTAAGGGAGCTCCTAGAAGTACCAAAAAGTCTCTTGGTCGCCAAAGAAATGTTTGGAGACTTTCATATAAGGAAAGTTCAAAATATGGTAAGTTTCGGCAATTCCAACTTGATGTATGGTGCATGACTTGATCTGGCTTGGTTTGGGGTGAGCTCCATATCACCGCATGTCCTATTTTAGTCAGGATTATAGGCCAGGTTTGGTCTTGGCTGGCCGCTTCTTGGTTAGGCTTGAATTCAAGAAGATACACTCATGTATCCTTTTGCGCGTATTTGGCTGCCTGTGTTCCTTGGGCGGGCTGGGCCGGGCAGTTGGCCAGGGGTTGGGCCGATGACCTCATCATACCCTCCCGCTTTGAATTTTTTTCCCTCAAAACAGTTTGGCCTGCACATAGAGAAGACAAGTTAATACCTTGATTTACTTGTGGGTTTAGGGCATTACCTCGGTTTATGGCCCTTATATGCTTCGGATGTGGCCATGGTGCATCTGTTGGTTGCTCCCTGATAGGAAAGGAAGAAATTATGCCTTTCCATTGCAGCTGGTTTCTTTGCTTTACCTCTAAGGTATTGGGTTCTCCATGATCTTCTCTTGATTCGGAACATCGGTTTAATGTAGGAGGTGTCTTTTCTTGATCTTTGTTGAATCCTTGCTTTCTTTGACCTTTTTCAACAACCTTTGGCAAAGAAAAGTGCATTATGCTAGTACTGGGCATTTCAAATTGAAGCTATTTTATTGCCTTAACACTTTTAGGCTTAACATTTTTGCGTTCTACTTGTAAATTTGTTATTAGTTGTTTAGTTGGGCATATCTTAGCAAAGTGTCCTATTTTTTGACATTTATAGCATATAATTTCATCTATTTTCACATTGTTAGAGGAATTATCTGGCGTTTCCTTGCCGTGTATTCCAAGCAATGGCTTTGATGGTTGCATGTGTGCTATGACTTGAGGCTTTCGAACTTGCTGGTCAATTTTTGGTTGGACCATCGGCTTAGCTACCTTTTGTCCTTCTAAGATGTTTGAAAACATGTTGTTATGCTCAGATCAGTAGACAAACTTGGGCTTATGAAAGGACTGCATGTTTGGTGTAGCCATCTCACTCCTCGATGCTGTTGGGTGCATAGGTTGTCTGATGATGTTTCTCCGTGTTTGGTACTTTTTCACAAATTCCCTATACATTCGTGCCTTGAGGTCTCCCCAATCAAGGAATGGTTGGTTGTAGAAGGTCCATGCATTTACCTTCAACTACCAATTGTAGGCATCTCCAACGAGCATATCAACAGCATATGAGAGCTTCTCTTCTTTCGAGATGTTGTTTGAGCAGCCATTGTTTCATGTTGGTTTCCCATCAGAGGTATTCATCTAGGTCCTTGTTATACCCTGAAAAAGTTAGAGATTTGGAATTTTAATATACCTTACTAGTTAAATTTCTTGATTTAGTTAGAGTGGTGTAGGTTGGCACTCAGCTTGACTCAACGAAGTGGCAAGTTGTGATTGTCTTTGGCCAGCTTCTATCAGTGGAATAGTAGTCTGGTGGCTCTGCTTCGAGTTTTTCAACTCCTGTTTCATTTGTCAAAATCATATTCTGAATAGTCTTCATGCCATGTCTCATATCCATAGGAATCATCTACATCGGACAAGTCTTGATGCCATTCATCACAATAATTTTCTTCAAAGAATTGGTAAGGACTTTCTTCCTCATAATACTCCATATTTTAAGTTTATACCTTGCACAAGGAAGAAGAGAGATTTAAGTCGAAATACACAAATAAGGAAGCTAGACTTGAGAGAATATTTAGTATTAACACACAAGTAGTAGAAAATCAACACAAAAAAAATATTTTTATGGTTTTTATTTTTGGTTACTTTTGGCAACTAACTTAAAAAAACAAAATAAAAGATAATATTTATTTTTGGTTTTTCTATTTGTATTTTTAATTGGGACGAAAATAATAAACATATTTTATAAATCTCATTTTTTAAAAACTTAACTACCAACTAAATTCAAAAATAACAAAATGCATGATGTTTATATTTTTTTTGTTTTTTTCTTATTATGAATGAAATTAAGTAAACATGAAATGAAAATTTTTGTTTTGGTTTTAGATTTATATGAGAGGAAACAAAAAGAAACAAAAAGAAACAAAAAGAAACAAAAAGAAACAACAAAAATCAACAAGAAACAATGCAAATGGAGAATAAGAACAAATGTTTTTATTTGGATTTTCCATAAGATGTAAATAAGAAAATGCAAAACAAAGGCATAAAAGATAAAGGATAAAGGTTGGATTAATACAACCTGAGATAGGAGCTTTTAGCTCTGATACCAAATGATGTAAGATTGAGTATTAATCTCACAAGCGGTACGGCCGTGACTCGTAAGGCATAGAATCTCTCTTGGCTTAAGCGGGCCAGAGAACTAAAAAGAAGGGATTTTGATCGAATCACATGATCAAAGGTTAACCAAGGTAGTTTGAATCTCTCAAACTAACCTGTCCGTGGCTTCAATAGAAAGGAAGTGCATCACACACTTAGTTTCTAAAAAACAATAACAAGATTCAAAGACAAGGCTTTGAATAAAATAATTTGTATTCAACTTTTTATTTCAATGGTGGTCTATCTTTACAATGAGGTCTTGCTGAGCTTATATAATGCTCGGAGACTGTCATAAGGTCTAAAAAGAGAAAAAGAAATCCTACATTTAACATATATGGTTGTTGGCCATTAATGTCTAGTTTGGCCAACAAGGAAAGTGTAGATGCTTGTATCTTGAGAGATTTGGGGAAATATAATATGTCTAGGTACATATTGTATGCTTTTTAAAGTCTTCAGTACGTGCCAAAGTTGCAAGGAATTGAGATATTGCAATATGAATACATTAAGTGCACTTCGGTCCATATATGGTAAGTCTTTGAGGAAAGAAATGCGCCTGATCCTATGATGGCTGGTGCATAGTAGGTTAATTTTGGGCTTCCTTAGAGCCTTAATAATATCTCCTTGATGCCTTGATTTGGTTTGCAAGTGATTAAACCAGTTGGTCATCTCACTTGCCATACGGCTCCAATGGGTTCATTTGAAGGTACAAATGGACCCACCTGGTTCAAGGCGTATTTGGACTTCTAGAAGTGCTTAAGGGAGCTCCTAGAAGTACCAAAAAGTCTCCTGCTCGCCAAAGAAATTTTTGGAGACTTTCATATAAGGAAAGTTCTAAATATGGTAAGTTTTGGCAACTCCAACTTGATGTATGGTGCATGACTTGACCTGGCCTGGTTTGGTGTGAGCTCCATGTCGCGGCATGTCCTCTTTTATTCAGGAATATAGGTCAGGTTTTGATGAGGACATCAGGTCGTACATCCAGCCAGGAGACCAGACTGGCCGACCAGGAAGCTTGCCCGAGACAGCCGGGCCATCTGGCACGCCTGCCGGTCCAGGCAGTACCGCCGGACCCTCGACCAATAGGACCAGAGCAACCAGCATTGCTGGCGGAGAGGCCCAAGCTTCCGGCACAATTGGTGGGGACGTGGATGACACCACCGGTCCCTCTGGTGATGCCGCCAACTCCAGGATCAACTTGGCCGGTCCTGAAGGCATTCCGGCCAGTACCTCGCACAATCCAGCCGATCCAGCTGAGTACACGCGCATTTCCGCTTCTACACAAGAGGACTCGGACCAAATGAGCTACCAGCTCCAGGACATGCACCTAGAGGAAGTATCTACACCAGTGGTACCTCAAGGAGCAATGACAAGAAGCAGATCAAGGGCACTCTTCCACAAATTCAGCTTATGGGTCGACAAGCTCCTAGAGGAAGATCAGCTAAGGACAATGGGCCAGAAGAGCAGAGTAGAGTCCAAAGGCTTCTCAACAACACAAGGAACATCAGAGACTTGGGCTTTAGTGGCAAGAGAGGTCAGGGCCCAAAGATTTTTAACCCTACTCCAAGTCGAAGACTAGGAGCAAGGCGCGTGCAGGCCACAAGGACGGCCACCTTCCATTTCTTGGCCGTGAGGTAAGTTAAGGTAAGTTTCAATTCGAATATATGCCTCTTTCTGTTTTGCAGGGTAGGATCTAGAATATTTACTTAATTGAGTCAAAGATATTTTAGGAATAGGTCCTTTTTTCGATTATACACTTTTGTATCTTTTCCTTTGTGCACTTTTGTAAGTTTTCCTTTTCTTATTTGGGTCGACCCTAGAAGGTCAAGCTGTCGAGCATATTAATAAGGCTCCTTCCAGCATTGTAGTTCGACAACCTTTTTGATATTAATAAAGATAGAACTTTTTCCCCAACAAGTTTTCTCTCAAGAATCTTGTGCGCTTAGAATCTAGTTGAGACCAGCCCTCCTAGCTCTAAGTTTGTGATTTATCACGAGGTTCTTCACCCCTCGTGTGGTTCACTTCACCTTTCCATCGAATACCAACCCAAAAATCCCTATCCAAGAAGTCTAAGGTCGAGTTTCTCACCTAAACTTCTCCAAACAGCCCACGCGCATACATCCTTGAATCAAGGCTTGTATCATTTTGGTATCAGAGCTTAAAGCTCCTAAACCAGGTTGTTTCTATCCTTTTGCTTGTTTTGTTTTTAATTCTTGCATTAGTTTAAGTCGCATTCAAGAAAAATAAAAAAATAACATCAAGCTCAAAACCGAGTGCATCTAGCCTTCTACGTGTATCACTAGGGTTTAGATTCACTTTTGCATTGCCATTCACGTTTTCCTTTTTGTTTAAATCATATTTCCTTTATTTTTAAGTTAAATTAAAAAGAAAAGAAAAAGAAAATAGAAAGAATACTAAAGGAATTCGAATTGGACAGCTAGCACAAGTTGTCAAGAAAGTTTCTTTTTTCTCAAATCTTCACATTTTTGAATTTCCAATTTCCAGATTTTTTCCTTTTTGTAAATTTTCGAATCCTTATAAAAGAAAACCCTCCTAATAATTTAGGAGCATCCTAACTTGTCTTCTCTCTTTGTAGCACACAATGGCAGAAGAAAATAGAGAAGCAACCGAAGCCATGATGGCCATGTTCACCACACTCCAAACACAACTCGCATCCATAGGCGAGAGGTTGGAGCGCGTGGAAAGACCTGTGAGATTCCAGGCCATAAGGCACGTGAGAGCTGAGCAAGACCGTCCTGAGGGTCCTGAGCACCTTAGGACACGACACGAACAGGAGGAACCCCAACCAGATGGAGATGAGGACACACAACCTCATAACTATCACCATAGGCCGAAAGGACCTCCACGGCAACCAGAGGCAGGAGATGATGGCTTTGAGCCATATGGTCTTCACCAGAGACCAAGAATGCCTCCTAGACATCATGAGGATGGAGATGAACACACCTACAACTGGGTAAATCATCCTGATGTTAAGCTAACTCCTCCAAGTTTTGCAAGAAAAGTAGACCCCGAGGCTTACCTAGATTGGGAGAGAAGAATGGATCATATCTTTGATCATTACAACCAACCAGGACCTAGGAGAGTCTCAATGGCAGTAGCACAACTCACGGACAATGCCCTCATCTGGTGGGATCGTGAGGTATCAGACAGAAGGAGGAAGAGAATGAGGCCCATAGACTCATGGGTCGACATGAAAGACCTCATGCGACAAAGGTTTGTTCCACCTTACTTTCATAGAGAGTTGCAACGTCGTTTTCGTACTCTTAAGCAGGGTACCAGATCAGTAGAGGAGTACTATGAAAAGTTCGAGAAGCTAAGGAACAGATTAGAGCTCAATGATGATGAAGAAGCATTGATGGCACAATTCTTGGATGGACTCCAAGAAAAAATCAGCCGCAAGGTGGAGAGGCAAATCTACACTGATTTCAAAGACTTGTTCCACCTATCTGTCCAGGCTGAGGAGCACATCAAACGTAAGAGCCAAGACATCCGCAGCAAGCCTAAGACACCTTGGGCACCAAGCAACATGCCCAAGCCCGTAGACAAAGGCAAGAGCATAGAGATCGAGTCAAGGTTCAAGAGCAAGCCTCCTGAACCCACCCGTGACCAGAGAGAGCCTGGTAAGTCTTCTAACCCTCAAAGATCACGTGACATCACTTGTTTCAAGTGTAGGGGTCGTGGACACATCTCAAGGGAGTGCCCAAACAACCGGGTCATGTTGATTACGGAGGCTGGAGAATATGAGTCCCAAGATGAAGAGGACTATGAACCAGAAGAGGAGTATGGTGACATTGAGTACCCTTATGTGGGGGAACTGCTGGTCACTAGACGCATCCTCAGTGCAATGGTGGATCCTTCAGAGACCATCCAAAGGGAGAACATCTTCCACAGCCGTTGCACCATCAAGGGCAAGGTATGTAACCTCATCATAGATGGTGGTTCTTGCACTAACATTGCTAGTACATATATGGTTGATAAGCTAGGTCTAGAGAAGACAAGGATCCCTCGACCATATAGACTGAGATGGTTGGATGACAAAGTGGAGCTCAAGATCCATGAGCAAGTCACTGTGCCATTCAGTGTGGGCAAGTACCAAGACCAAGTCGTGTGCGACGTGGTGCCCATGCAAGCTGGCCATCTTCTGCTAGGAAGACCATGGCAGTTTGACAAAGAGACCAGGCATGATGGCCGAACCAATCTCTACACTTTTGTGCATGACAAAAGAAAGGTCAGCTTGGCTCCTCTTACACCTGCCCAGGTACATGAGCTACAACTCCAAATGAGTAAGGAAAAGAAACTTATCAAGTCTAATTTTCTTATTCAACCAAGCCATGTCCGGAGAGCTTTAGCCTCGAAGGATTTAATGTTACTAATGGTTTTCAAGGAAGTGTTGAGTATAGAACAGGGACAGGTAGAGCTACCTCCTGAAGTAGCAACTCTCCTCAACAATTTCCAGGATGTATTTCCAGAGGAGATACCAGCAGGCTTGCCTCCTTTACGTGGCATAGAACATCAGATTGATCTAGTGCCCGGAGCAGCCCTGCCCAACCGGCCAGCCTACCGGATGAGTCCAGAGGAGTCCAAGGAGCTTGAGAAGCAAGTCAAGGAGCTCCTGGAGAAAGGATATGTTCGAGAGAGCCTCAGTCCATGTGCCGTACCAGTGCTACTAGAGCCCAAGAAGGATGGGACTTGGCGCATGTGCGTGGACTCTCGAGAAATCAACAACATCACAGTCAAGTACCGGCACCCAATACCACGACTGGATGACATACTAGATGAGCTGAGTGGAGCCATGGTCTTCTCCAAGATAGACCTCAAAAGTGGATACCACCAGGTAAGAATGAAGGAAGGTGATGAGTCGAAGACTGCTTTCAAGACAAAGCAAGGGCTCTATGAGTGGACAGTCATGCCATTCGGCTTGACTAATGCCCCAAGCACCTTCATGCGCCTTATGAAACAAGTTCTTAGGGCGTACATCAGTAAGTTTGTGGTAGTTTAGTTTGATGATATACTAGTTTATAGTAAGTGCCTACGGGAACACCTCACACATCTTGAGATGGTACTTTAAACCCTTCGACAAGAAGAGCTTTATGCCAATCTCAAGAAGTGCACCTTTTGTACTGATAAGCTTGTCTTTTTAGGTTTTGTTGTAAGTTCACAGGGCCTACAGGTTGATGAGGAAAAGATTCGAGCCATACAAGAATGGCCAAAACCAGGCATCAGCCAAGCTGAGGAAGCTTCCACGGACTAGGCCAGCTTCTAGGAGCATTCCTTGCCCAACCATGCCTCAGTATTGACCTCTACCAGCATTGACTTGGCAGCATTACTTGTGAGGAGACACTGATCACGTCAGAGGGATCTCACAGCCTGGATGGGAGAAGCAAGTCATAGGAGAAGGGCCATATCCAAAGGCCTGATTGCACATCAAGGACGAGCCTTACTACAAGGATGGCACACAGTCATGGAGGGCATCACCGAGCTTCCAACAAGGACTCATGGGCCACTTTGGTGTGACTCTAGCAGTGGTCAAGGAGTGTGACAGTGCCATTGTGCAAGATGCATCACTTGCAAGAAGGCAAAGTCCCGAGTGCAACCTCACGGGTTGTATCTCCCACTGCCCATACCCACACATCCATGGGTGGACATCTCAATGGACTTTGTTCTAGGTCTGCCCAAGATCAACCACAAAGATGCAATCTTTGTAGTGGTGGACAGATTCTCCAAGATGGCACACTTCATTCCATGTGCCAATGTCAATGATGCCACACAAACAGCTGAGCTATTCTTCAGGGAGATAGTACAGCTTCATGGAGTGCCAAGGACCATTGTATCAGACAGGGACACCAAATTCCTCAGCCACTTCTGGAGGACCCTTTGGAGAAAGCTAGGCACGAAGCTACTCTTCTCTACCACCTGCCATCCTCAAACCGATGGCCAAACTGAAGTTGTCAACAGGACACTATAAACTCTTCTCAGGACTACACTAGGGAAGAACCTAAAGACTTGGGTGGAGTTCCTGCCATTCATAGCGTTCGCTTACAACCGAGCCATGCACTCAGCAACCAAGAAGACACCCTTTGAAGTAGTATACGGCTTCAACCCTCTCACCCCATTGGAGCAAACGCCACTACCACCAGCTGAGATGACCAACCTCAACGGAGCATCCAAGGCAGAGTTCATAAGGAGGTTACACCAAAAGGTAGCAGAAAACTTGGAGAAGAGGACCGGACAGTACGTGACTCATGCCAGCAAGGGAAGAAAGGAGGTGATCTTTCAACAAGGCGATTGGGTGTGGCTACACCTACGGCAGGAGAGGTTCCCAAACCTAAGGAGTTCCAAGCTAGCACCAAGAGGAGATGGACCATTCAGAGTGCTCGAGAGGATCAACAACAACGCCTACCGGATCGAGCTACCAGGTGAGTTTAATGTGTCCAATACGTTCAATGTTACTCACTTAGCCCCTTTCCATGCAGATGAACCAGTTTTGAGGACAAAACCTACTGACGAGGGAGGGGATGATGAGGACATCAGGTCGTACTTCCAGCCAGGAGACTAGACTGGCCGACTAGGAAGCTTGCCCGAGACAGCCGGGCCATCTGGCACGCCTGCCGGTCCAGGCAGTACCGCCGGACCCTCGACCAATAGGACCAGAGCAACCAGCATTGCCGGCGGAGAGGCCCAAGCTTCCGGCACACTTGGTGGGGACGTGGATGACACCGCCGGTCCCTTTGGTGATGCCGCCAACTCCAGGATAAACTTGGCCGGTCCTGAAGGCATTCCGGCCAGTACCTCGCACAATCCAGCTGGTACAGCCGATCCAGCCGAGTACACGCGCATTTCCACTTCTACACAAGAGGACTCGGACCAAATGAGCTACCAGCTCCAGGACATGGACCTAGAGGAAGTATCTACACCAGTGGTACCTCAAGGAGCAATGACAAGAAGCAGATCAAGGGCACTCTTCCACAAATTCAGCTTATGGGTCGACAAGCTCCTAGAAGATCGACTAAGGACAATGGGCCACAAGGAAGAGTCCAATTCTCAACAACACAAGGGACATCAGAGACTTGGGCTTTAGTGCAAGAGAGGTCAGGGCCCAAAGATTTAACCCTACTCCAAGTCGAAGACTAGGAGCAAGGCGCGTATGCCAGGACGGCCACCTTCCATTTCTTGGCCATGGTAAGTTTAAGTTTCAATTCGAATATATGCCTCTTTCTGTTTTGCAGGGTGGGATCTAGAATATTTACTTTATTGAGTCAAAGACATTTTAGGAATAGGTCCTTTTTTCGATTATACACTTTTGTATCTTTTCCTTTGTGCACTTTTGTAAGTTTTCCTTTTCTTATTTGGGTCGACCCTAGAAGGTCAAGCTGTCGAGCATATTAATAAGGCTCCTTCCAGCATTGTAGTTCGACAACCTTTTTGATATTAATAAAGATAGAACTTTCTTTCAACAAGTTTTCTCTCTAAGAATCTTGTGCGCTTAGAACCTAGTTGAGACCAGCCCTCCTAGCTCTAAGTTTGAGATTTATCACGAGGTTCATCACCCCTCGTGTGGTTCACTTCACCCTTCCATCGTTTACCAACCAGAAAACCCCTATCCAGAAGCCCAAGGTTGAGTTTCTCACCTAATCTTCTACAAACAGCCCACGCGCATACATCCTTGAATCGAGGCTTGTATCATTTTGGTATCAGAGCTAAAGCTCCTAAACCAGGTTGTTTCTATCCTTTGCTTGTTTTGTTTTGTGTTCTTGCATTAGTTTAAGTCGCATTCAAGAAAAATCAAAAAATAACATCAAACTCCAAACCGAAAGTGCATCTAGCCTCCTACGTGTATCACTAGGGTTTAGGTTCACTTTGCATTGCCATTCACGTTTTCCTTTTGTTTAAATCATATTTCCTTTATTTTAAGTTTAATTAAAAAGAAAAGAAAAAGAAAATTGAAAAGATACTAAAAGAATTCGAATTGGACAGCTAGCACAAGTTGTCTAGGAAGTTTCCTTTTTTTCGAATTTCCTTTCTTTAGAATTTTTCCTTTTGCATTTTTTCAAACCACATATAAAAAAAACTCTCCTAATAATTTAGGAGCATCCTAATTGTCTTCTTTCTTTGTAGCACACATGGGAGAAGAGAATAGAGACGCAGCTGAAGCCATGATGGCCATGTTCACCACACTCCAAACACAACTCGCATCCATAGGCGAGAGGTTGGAGAGCGTGGAGAGACCAGTAAGATTCCAGGCCATAAGGCACGTTAGAGCTGAGCAAGACCGTCCTGAGGGTCCTGAGCACCTTAGGACACGGCACGAACAGGAGGAGCCCCAGCCAGATGGAGATGAGGACACACAACCTCATAACTATCACCATAGGCCGAGAGGACCTGCACAGCAACCAGAGGCAGAAGATGATGGCTTCGAGCCATATGGTCTTCACCAGAAACCAAGGATGCCTCCTAGACATCATGAGGATGGAGATGAACACGCCTACAACTGGGTAACTCATCCTGATGTTAAGCTAACTCCTCCAAGTTTTGTAGGAAAAGTAGACCCTGAGGCTTACCTAGATTGGGGGAGAAGAATGGATCATATCTTTGATCATTACAACCAACCAGGGCCTAGGAGAGTCTCAATGGCAGTAGCACAACTCACAGACAATGCCCTCATCTGGTGGGATCATGA
Organism: Pugionium cornutum; assembly: GCA_018901935.1. Classification (NCBI taxonomy): domain Eukaryota; kingdom Viridiplantae; phylum Streptophyta; class Magnoliopsida; order Brassicales; family Brassicaceae; genus Pugionium; species Pugionium cornutum. The sequence continues at coordinate 15,831,189 of JAENJI010000012.1, read as the reverse complement.
GGTATCTGACAGAAGGAGGAAAAGAATGAGGCCCAGAGACTCATGGGTCGACATGAAGGATGTCATGCGACAAAGGTTTGTTCCACCTTACTTTCATAGGGACTTGCAACGTCGTTTTCATACTTTTAAGCAGGGTACCAGATCAGTAGAGGAGTACTATGAAGAGTTCGAGAAGCTAAGGAACAGACTTGAGCCCAATGATGATGAAGAAGCATTGATGGCACAATTCTTGGATGGACTCCAAGAAAGAATCAGCCGCAAGGTGGAAAGGCAAATCTACAATGACTTCAAGGACTTGTTCCACCTATCTGTGCAAGCTGAACAGCACATCAAACGTAAGAGCCAAGACATCCGCAGCAAGCCTAAGACACCTTGGGCACCAAGCAACATGCCTAAGACAGTGGACAAAGGCAAAAGCGTAGAGATCGAGTCAAGGTTCAAGAGCAAGCCTCCTGAACCCACCCGTGACCAGAGAGAGCCTGGTAAGTCTTCTAACCCTCAAAGATCACGTGACATAACTTGTTTCAAGTAGGGACGTGGACACATCTCAAGGAGTGCCCAAACAACCGAGTCATGCTGATTACGGAGGCAGGAGAATATGAGTCCCAAGATGAAGAGGACAATGAACCAGAAGGAGAGTACGGTGACATTGAGTACCCTGATGGGGGGGAAGTGCTGGTCACTAGACGTATCCTCAGTGCAATGGTGGATCCTTCAGAGACCATCCAAAGGGAGAACATCTTCCACAGCCGTTGCACCATCAAGGAAAGGTATGTAACCTCATCATAGATGGTGGTTCTTGCACTAACGTTGCTAGTGCGTATATGGTTGATAAGCTAGGTCTAGAGAGGACACGGCATCCTCGACCATATAGACTGAGATGGCTTGATGACAAAGTGGAGCTCAAGATTCATGAGCAAGTCACTGTGCCATTCAGTGTGGGTAAGTACCAAGACCAGGTCGTGTGCGACGTGGTGCCCATGCAAGCTGGCCATCTTCTACCAGGAAGACCATGGCAGTTTGACAAAGAGACCAGGCATGATGGCAGAACCAATCTCTACACCTTCGTGCATGACAAGAGAAAGGTCAGCCTAGCTCCTCTTACACCTGCCCAAGTACATGAGCTACAACTCCAAATGAGTAAGGAAAAGAAACTTGTCAAGTCTAACTTTCTTATTCAACCTAGTCATGTCCGGAGAGCTTTAGCCTCAAGGACTTAATGTTACTAATGGTTTTCAAGGAAGTGTTGAGTATAGAACAGGGACAGGTAGAGCTACCTCATGAAGTAGCAACACTCCTCAACAAGTTCCAGAATGTGTTCCCGGAAGAGATACCAGCAGGCTTACCTCCCCTACGAGGCATAGAGCACCAGATCGACCTCGTGCCCAGAGCAGCCCTGCCCAACCGCCAGCCTACCGGATGAGCCCAGAGGAGTCTAAGGAGCTTGAGAAGCAAGTCAAGGAGCTCCTGGAGAAAGGTTATGTTTGAGAGAGCCTCAGTCAATGTGTCGTACCAGTGCTACTAGTGCCCAAGAAGGATGGGACTTGGCGAATGTGCGTGGACTGCCGAGCAATCAACAACATCACAGTCAAGTACCGGCATCCAATACCACGGCTGGATGACATGCTAGATGAGCTGAGGGGAGCCACGGTCTTCTCCAAGATAGACCTCAAGAGTGGATACCACCAGGTCAGGATGAAGGAAGGTGATGAGTGGAAGACTGCTTTCAAGACAAAGCAAGGGCTCTACGAGTGGACAGTCATGCCATTCGGCTTGACTAATGCCCCAAGCACCTTCATGCCTTATGAACCAAGTTCTTAGGGCGTACATCAGTAAGTTTGTAGTTGTTTACTTTGATGATATATTAGTTTACGACAAGAAGAGCTTTATGCCAATCTCAAGAAGTGCATCTTTTGTACTGATAAACTTGTCTTTTTAGGTTTTGTTGTAAGTTCACAGGGCCTACAGGTTGATGAAGAGAAGATTTGAGCCATACAAGAATGGCCAACACCAGGCAACATCAGCCAAGTAAGGAGCTTCCACGGACTGGCCAGCTTCCATAGGAGATTCGTGCCCAACTTCAGCAGTATTGCCTCACCAGTAGTGAAGAAGAACGTGGGATTCAGCTGGGGAGAAGCTCAGGAGAAGGCATTCAAGGCCTTGAAGGACAGCCTTACACATGCACCAGTGCTAGTCCTGCCCGACTTCAACAAGACATTTGAAGTGGAGTGTGATGCCTGAATAGGCATAGGAGCAGTGCTAACTCAAGGAGGGAGACCAGTGGCATACTTCAGTGAGAAGCTAGGTGGTGCCTCACTGAACTACCCCACTTATGACAAGGAGCTCTATGCCCTTGTCCGAGCATTGGAGACTTGGCAGCATTACTTGCTGTCCAAGGAGTTTGTGATCCACACTGATCACGAGACTCTCAAACACCTCAGAGGGCAAACCAATCTCAAGAGGAGACATGCCAGGTGGATGGAGTTCATAGAGACCTTCCACATCATCAAGTACAAGAAGGGCAAAGACAATGTGGTAGCCGATGCACTATCAAGGAGGTTTGCCTTGATATCAACCATGGAGGCAAAAGTCCTAGGATTCGAGCACATCAAGGATCTATACAAGGATGATCCTGAACTTGCTGAGAGCTACAAGGAGTGTAGCACAGGGAGTCATGGCAAATTCTACATCCATGAGGGATTTTTGTTCCGAGAAAGAAGGCTGTGCATACCACAGGAATCACTAAGGGAGCTTATCATCCGAGAAGCTCATGGAGGAGGACTCATGGGCCACTTTGGTGTCGACAAGACTCTAGCAGTGGTCAAGGAGCACTTCTACTGGCCACACATCAAGAGGACAGTAGAAGCACATTGTGCAAGATGCATCACTTGCAAGAAGGCAAAGTCCCGAGTGCAACCTCACGGGTTGTATCTCCCACTGCCCATACCAACACATCCATGGGTGGACATCTCAATGGATTTTGTTCTAGGTCTGCCTAAGATCAACCACAAAGATGCAATCTTTGTAGTGGTGGACAGATTCTCCAAGATGGCACATTTCATCCCATGTGCCAATGTCAATGATGCCACAAACAGCTGAGCTGTTCTTCAGGGAGATAGTACTGCATGGAGTGCCAAGGACCATCAGATCAGATAGGGACACCAAGTTCCTCAGCCATTTCTGGAGGACCTTTGAGAAAGCTAGGCACGAAGCTACTCTTCAACCACTTGCCATCCTCAAACCGATGGCCAAACTGAAGTTGTCAACAGGACCTATCAACTCTTCTCAGAACAACACTAGGGAAGAACCTAAAGACTTGGGTGGAGTGCCATTCATTGAGTTCGCCTACAACCGAGCCGTGCACTCAGCAACCAAGAAGAACCCATTTGAAGTGGTATACGGTTTCAACCCTCTCACCCCATTGGAGCAAACACCACTGCCACCAGCTGAGATGACCAACCTCAACGGAGCATCCAAAACAGAGTTCATAAGGAGGTTACACCAGAAGGTAGCAGAGAACTTGGAGAAGAGGACCGACAGTACGTGACTCATGCCAACAAAGGAAGAAAGGAGGTGATCTTTCAACCAGGCGATTGGGTGTGGCTACACCTACGGCAGGAGAGGTTCCCAAACCTAAGGAGTTCCAAGCTAGCACCAAGAGGAGATGGACCATTCAGAGTGCTCGAGAGGATCAACAACAACGCCTACCGGATCGAGCAGCCAGGTGAGTTTAATGTGTCCAATACGTTCAATGTTACTGACTTGGCCCCTTTCCATGCAGATGATCCAGTTTTGAGGACAAAACCTACTGAAGAGGGAGGGAATGATGAGGACATCAGGTCGTACATCCAGCCAGGTGACCAGACTGGCCGACCAGGAAGCTTGCCCGAGACAGCAGGACCATCTGGCACGCCTGCCGGACCAGACAGTACCGCCGGACCTTCGACCTATAGGACCAGACCGGTCAACATCACGGGCGGAGAGGCCCAAGCTTCCGGCACACTTGGTGGGGACGTGAATGACACCGCCGGTCCCCCTGATGACACCGCCGACTCCGGGATCAACTTGGGCGGTCCTGAAGTCATTCCGGCCAGTACCGCACACAATTCAGCCGGTACAGGCCATCCAGCCGAGTACACGCACACTTCCACTTCTACACAAGAGGACTCGGACCAAATGAGCTACCAGCTCCAGGACATGCACTTAGAGGAAGTATCTACACCAGTGGTACCTCCAGGAGCAATGACAAGAAGCAGATCAAGAGCACTCTTCCACAAATTCAGCTTATGGGTCGACAAGCTTCTAGAGGAAGAGCAGCTAAGGACAATGGGCCAGAAGAGCAAATTAGAGTCCAAAGGCTTCTCAACAACACAAGGAACATCAGAGACTTGGGCTTTAGTGGCAAGAGAGGTCAGGCCCAAAGATATTTAACCCTACTCCAAGTCAAGACTAGGAGCAGGCTGCATGCCACAAGGACGGCCACCTTCCATTTCTTGGCCGTGAGGTGAGTTAAGGTAAGTTTACATTCAATATATGCCTCTTTCTGTTTTGCAGGGTAGGATCTAGTTGCTTTACATTTTTGAGTCAAAAACATTTTAGGAATAGGTCCTTTTCGGTTATACTTTTGTATCTTTTCCTTTGTGCACTTTTGTAAACTTTCCTTTTATTTGTTTGAGTCGACCCTAGAAGGTCAAGCTGTCGAGCATATTAATAAGGCTCCTTCCAGCATTGTAGTTCGACAACCTTTTGATTATTAATAAAGTAGAACTTTTCCCTCAGCTTTTCTCTCAAGAGAGATCAGCGCTTAGAACCTAGTTGAGACCAGCCCTCCTAGCTCTAAGTTTGTGATTTATCACGAGGTTCATCACCCCTCGTGTGGTTCACTTCACCCTTCCATCGTTTACCAACCAGAAAACCCCTATCCAGAAGCCTAAGGTTGAGTTTCTCACCTAATCTTCTACAAACAGCCCACACGCATACATCCTTGAATCAAGGCTTGTATCACATATACAACTCCAAATGCAGAACAATCAAATTATCAATTCATGGTATCGAATTCACAAGGAAGAAAGAATAATGCAAGTAAGAATACAAAAATAAAGCTAAGAAAATTTGAGCTGTGATTTTTGTATTGATTTCTAATTAATGAAATGAGAAATAAACAAGAAACTAGACGATAAGATTAATTCCAAAATTAAGATATATGAAGGAGGGGTAAAGAAATGGATTTGGGATGAATATCAACTAACTAGCGATGCTTACATGCTCAATCAAATGTATTCATAAGACATATAACACATCCTAATAGATTAATATACTATCGTGATAATATTTTTTTTACTAACTTCTGTATAATCAAATCTTCTGTATATACTAGTAATCATTGAGATTATTTCACTACAATAATTACCTTAATCATCAATTATTATTGGTAAATATATGAAAACTATGATTTGGCTTCACCTACACATTTTGTTGAAGAATCTTAGTATCAATCACATCTTAATCATGATAAATTATTAGCTATTGGCCTCAACCATCATTAATCAACTTTCAATCCTCATAATCTAACTTATTCACAATCCATATAAAGAATTATGCACACATGGTAATACCAAAAAAAATACAAATAATTATTAAAAGCAAAACATAAATAACGAGAAAGAGTAGAAAGGAATTTTTCACTAGAATTGGAAACATATATTGAGAATTCCAAAACAACCATGAACCTTTTATTAGCTAAATGAGGCAAAAGTAAAAGAAGACTTCGTTTTTGTAGTTAAAAAGCTTTATACAAATTATTAAAAATAACCAGGGTCAACCGACACAAATGGGGTCAGTAAAAAAATGCAAAAGACAAACTACAGAACTGGTGAGCCATCTGCTAGGGGAAGATGGCTGCGAAATTCTGGTGACTTGGACTCCTGAGTAACTGGCCAATGCTATTGATAATCATGGTTTTTACATTATTTTACCTTGCATTTTAACACAATTTTTCTTTCATTTGTAAGCATTTTAGATCATTTTCTCACCCTTTAGCAATCATTCTCATATAGAATACATGTTATGATCTAGTAGATAGATTTTTCTTCCTTGCGTGCTTTCTCGAGTGATTTTTCAAGTACAATACAGCAAATAAAATAGATGAACGCTCGATTCAAAGGAAGAATGCTCGATTGGCAATATGGGAATGTTCGATTGAAGAAAGAAGAAATGACCATAGGAGAGTTGCCATTGGCCACCTTGTTGATGGCACTGGCTAATCGCCCAGGGAAGCTGTCCAGAGCCCCTGGGCAATAAACCATTGGCCCATTGGTCAATCATACAAGTCTGATCACCAAACTCACCCATGCCTGCCCCTGGAGTTTCCACGATCGGCCCATATGCCGATCTTGATGGCTGTGCGCCCAACTCAGTCTTACACTACTGATGGGGACATCAGGTCGTATGGCCGGCCAGGAGACCAGACTGGCCGACCAGGAAGCTTGCCCGAGACAGCCGGGCCATTTGGCACGTCTGCCGGCCCAAGTGGCACCGCCGGACCCTCGACCAACAGGACCAGACCGATCAGCATTGCCGGCGGAGAGGCCCAAACCTCCGGCCCAATTAGTGGTGACGTGGATAATACCGCCGGTCCCATTGGTGACGCCGCCGGCTACGGGATCAACTTGGCTAGTCCAGAAGACATTCCAGCCAGTACCTCGCACAGTCCAGCAGGTACAGCCGATCGAGCCGAGTACACGAGCATTTCAACATCTACAAAAGGAGACTCGGACCGGATAAGCTACCAAATTCAGGACATGCATCTAGAGGAAGTCTCTACACAAGTAGTACCACCAGGAGCAAAGACAAGGAGCAGATCAAGAGCACTCTTCCAAAAATTCAGCTTATGGGTCGACAAGCTCCTAGAGGATGATCGACAAAGGACGATGGGCCAGAAGTGCAAAGAAGAGTCCAACGGCTTTTCAACAATGCAAGGGAATTCGGAGACTTGGGCTTTAGTGGCAAGAGAGGTCAGGGCCCAAAGATTCCTAACCCTACTCCAAGTCGAAGACTAGGAGTAAGGCGCGTGCATGCCACAAGGACAGCCACCTTCCATTTCTTGGCCGTGAGGTAAGAAAGGTAAGTTTTCAATTCTAATATTTGCCTCTTTCTGTTTTGCAAGGTAGGGTCTAGATTGTTTACATTTTTGAGTCAAAGACATTTTAGAAATAGGTCCTTTTTCGGTTATGCACTTTTGTACGTTTTCCATTTGTGCACTTTTGTAAAATTTCCTTTTATTTCTTTGAGTTGACCCTAGAAGGTCAAGCTGTCGAGCATATTAATAAGGCTCCTTCCAGCATTGTAGTTTGACAACCTTTTTGATAGTTAATAAAGTGCGGATTTTCTTCTACAAGCTTTTCTCTCTAAAAGACTTGTGCGCTTAGAACCTAGCTGAGACCAGCTCTCTTAGCTCTAAGATTGTGATTTATCACACGGTTCATCACCCTTCGTGCGATTCACTTCACCCTTCCACCCAATACCAACCCAAAAACCCCTATCCATAAGTCTAAGGTCGAGTTTCTCACCTAACCTTCTCCAAACAGCCCACGTGCATCCAGGCCTTGAATTGAGGCTTGTATCAACTACCCACCTGGTTGCCCACCATTCGGCCCACTAACCAATCACCCCAGCTGTTTGCATGCCCATCCGAGTTATCGTCTCTCTTTTTTGTACAATTTGACCCGGTTTGTCCCGGTTTGGCCCGGGGCTGGTGATGGGGACATCAGGTCGTATGACCGGCCAGGAGACCAGACTGCTCGACCAGGGAGTTTGCCCGAGACAGCCAGGCCATTTGGCACGTCTGCCGGCCAAAGCGGTACCGCCGGACCTTCGAACAACAGGACCGGACCGATCAACATTGCCGGTGGAGAGGCCCAAACCTCCGGCCCAACTGGAGGCAACGTGGATGACACTACCGGTCCAATTGGTGATGCCGCCAGCTCCGGAATCAACTTGGCCGTCTCAGAAGACATTCCGGCCAGTACCTCACACAGTCCAGCCGGTACAGCCGATCCAGCCGAGTACATGGGCATTTCAACATCTACACAAGGAGACTCGGACCAGATAAGCTACCAGCTTCAGGACATGCATCTAGAGGAAGTCTCTACACCAGTGGTGCCACAAGGAGCAATGACAAGGAGCAGATCAAGGGCACTCTTCCACAAATTCAGCTTATGGGTCGACAAGCTCCTAGGGGATGAACGACAAAGGACATTGGGCCTTCACAACAATGCAAGGAACTTCAGATACTTGGGCTTTAGTGGCAAGAGAGGTCGGGGCCCAAAGATTCCTAACCCTACTCCAAGTCAAAGACTAGGAGCAAGGCGCATGCATGGCACAAGGACGGCCATGATACAAGCCTCGATTCAAGGCTTATATGCGCGTGGGCTGTTTGGAGAAGGTTAGGTGAGAAACTCGACCTTAGACTTCTTGGATAGGGGTTTTTGAGTTGGTATTAGATGGAGGGGTGAAGTGAACCACACGAGGGGTGATGAACCTCGTGATAAATCACAAACTTAGAGCTAGGAGGGCTGGTCTCAACTAGGTTCTAAGCGCACAAGATTCTTAGAGAGAAAACTTGTTGGAAAAAGTTCTACTTTATTAATATCAAAAGGGTTGTCGAACTACAATGCTGGAAGGAGCCTTATTAATATGCTCGACAGCTTGACCTTCTAGGGTCGACCCAAATAAGAAAAGGAAAACTTACAAAAGTGCACAAAAGGAAAAGATACAAAAGTGTATAATCGAAAAAAGGACCTATTCCTAAAATGTTCTTGACTCAAAAATGTAAAGCAACTAGATCCTACCCTGCAAAACAGAAAGAGGCATATATTCGAATGTAAACTTACCTTAACTCACCTCACGGCCAAGAAATGGAAGGTGGCCGCCCTTGTGGCATGCACGCGCCTTGCTCCTAGTCTTCAACTTGGAGTAGGGTTAAGAATCTTTGGGCCCTGACCTCTCTTGCCACTAAAGCCCAAGTCTCTGATGTTCCTTGTGTTGTTGAGAAGCCTTTGGACTCTACTTTGCTCTTCTAGCCCATTGTCCTTAGCTGATCTTCCTCTAGGAGCTTGTCCACCCATAAGCTGAATTTGTGGAAGAGTGCCCTTGATCTGCTTCTTGTCATTGCTCCTGGAGGCACTACTGGTGTGGATACTTCCTCTAGATGCATGTCCTGAAGCTGGTAGCTTATCTGGTCCGAGTTTCCTTGTGTGGAAGTTGAATTGCTCGTGCACTCGGCTGTACCGGCTGGACTATGCGAGGTACTGGCCGGAATGCCTTCAGGACCGGCCAAGTTGATCCCGGAGTTGGTGGCATCACCAAGGGGACCGGCGGTGTCATCCACGTCCCCACCAAGTGTCCGGAAGCTTGGGCCTCTCCGCCGGCAATGCTGGTTGCTCTGGTCCTATTGGTCGAGGGTCCGGCGGTACTGCTTGGACCGGCAGGCGTGCCAGATGGCCCGGCTGTCTCGGGCAAGCTTCCTGGTCGGCCAGTCTGGTCTCCTGGCTGGATGTACGACCTGATGTCCTCATCATCCCCTCCCTCTTCAGTAGGTTTTGTCCTCAAAACTGGTTCATCTGCATGGAAAGGGGCCAAGTCAGTAACATTGAACGTATTGGACACATTAAACTCACCTGGTAGCTCGATCCGGTAGGCGTTGTTGTTGATCCTCTCGAGCACTCTGAATGGTCCATCTCCTCTTGGTGCTAGCTTGGAACTCCTTAGGTTTGGGAACCTCTCCTGCCGTAGGTGTAGCCACACCCAATTGCCTGGTTGAAAGATCACCTCCTTTCTTCCCTTGTTGGCATGAGTCACGTACTGTCCGGTCCTCTTCTCCAAGTTTTCTGCTACCTTCTGGTGTAACCTCCTTATGAACTCTGCCTTGGATGCTCCGTTGAGGTTGGTCATCTGAGCTGGTGGTAGTGGTGTTTGCTCCAATGGGGTGAGAGGGTTGAAGCCGTATACCACTTCAAATGGTGCCTTCTTGGTTGCTAAGTGCACGGCCCGGTTGTAAGCGAACCCTATGAATGGCAGGCACTCCACCCAAGTCTTTAGGTTCTTCCCTAGTGTAGTCCTAAGAAGGGTTGATAGTTTCCTGTTGACAACTTCGTGCCTAGATTTCTCCAAAGGGTCCTCCAGAAATGGCTGAGGAACTTGGTGTCCCAGTCTGATACGATGGTCCTTGGCACTCCATGAAGCCGTACTATCTCCCTGAAGAACAGCTCAGCTGTTTGTGTGGCATCATTGACATTGGCACATGGAATGAAGTGTGCCATCTTGGAGAATCTGTCCACCACTACAAAGATTGCATCTTTGTGGTTGATCTTGGGCAGACCTAGAACAAAATCCATTGAGATGTCCACCCATGGATGTAGGTATGGGCAGTGGGAGATACAACCCGTGAGGTTGCACTCAGGACTTTGCCTTCTTGCAAGTGATGCATCTTGCACAATGAGCTTCTACTGTCCTCATGATGTGTGGCCAGTAGAAGTGCTCCTTGACCACTGCTAGAGTCTTGTCGACACCAAAGTGGCCCATGAGTCCTCCTCCATGAGCTTCTCGGATGATAAGCTCCCTTAATGATCCTTGTGGTATGCACAGCCTTCTTTCTCGGAACAAGAATCCCTCATGGATGTAGAACTTGCCATGACTCCCTGTGCCACACTCCTTGTAGCTCTCAGCAAGTCAGGATCATCCTTGTATAGGTCCTTGATGTGCTCGAATCCTAGGACCTTTGCCTCCATGGTTGATATCAAGGCAAACCTCCTTGATAGTGCATCGGCCACACATTGTCTTTGCCCTTCTTGTACTTGATGACGTACAGGAAGGTCTCTATGAACTCCATCCACCTGGCATGTCTCCTCTTGAGATTGGTTTGCCCTCTGAGGTGTTTGAGTGTCTCGTGAGCAGTGTGGATCACAAACTCCTTGGACAGCAAGTAATGCTGCCAAGTCTCCAATGCTCGGACAAGGGCATAGAGCTCCTTGTCATAAGTGGGGTAGTTCAGTGAGGCACCACCTAGCTTCTCACTGAAGTATGCCACTGGTCTCCCTCCTTGGGTGAGCACTGCTCCTATGCCTATTCCAGAGGCATCACACTCCACTTCAAACGTCTTGTTGAAGTCGGGCAGGACTAGCACTGGTGCATGTGTAAGGCTGTCCTTCAAGGCCTTGAATGCCTTCTCCTGAGCTTCTCCCCAGCTGAATCCCACGTTCTTCTTCACTACTGCCGTCAGTGGTGAGGCAATACTGCTGAAGTTGGGCACGAATCTCCTATAGAAGCTGGCCAGTCCGTGAAAGCTCCTTACTTGGCTGATGTTGCCTGGTGTTGGCCATTCTTGTATGGCTCGAATCTTCTCTTCATCAACCTGTAGGCCCTGTGAACTTACAACAAAACCTAAAAAGACGAGCTTATCAGTACAAAAGGTGCACTTCTTGAGATTGGCATAAAGCTCTTCTTGTCAAAGGGTTTTAAGTACCATCTCAAGATGTGTGAGGTGTTCCCGTAGGCACTTACTATAAACCAAGATGTCATCAAAGTAAACTACTACAAACTTACTGATGTACGCCCTAAGAACTTGGTTCATAAGGCGCATGAAGGTGCTTGGGGCATTAGTCAAGCCAAATGGCATGACTGTCCACTCGTAGAGCCCTTGCTTTGTCTTGAAAGCAGTCTTCCATTCATCACCTTCTTTCATCCTGACCTGGTGGTATCCACTCTTGAGGTCTATCTTGGAGAAGACCGTGGCTCCACTCAGCTCATCTAGCATGTCATCCACCCGTGGTATTGGATGCCGGTACTTGACCGTGATGTTGTTGATTGCTCGGCAGTCCACGCACATGCGCCAAGTCCCATCCTTCATGGGCACTAGTAGCACTGGTACGGCACATGGACTGAGGCTCTCTCGAACATATCCTTTCTCCAGGAGCTCCTTCACTTGCTTCTCAAGCTCCTTGGACTCCTCTGGACTCATCCTGTAGGCTGGCCAGTTGGGCAGGGCTGCTCCGGGCACTAGATCAATCTGGTGTTCTATGCCACGTAAAGGAGGCAAGCCTGCTGGTATCTCCACTGGAAATACATCCTGGAACTTGTTGAGGAGAGTTGCTACTTCAGGAGGTAGCTCTACCTGTTCCTTTTCTACATTCAACACTTCCTTGAAAACCATTAGTAACATTAAATCCTTCGAGGCTAAAGCTCTCCGGACATGGCGTGGTTGAATAAGAAATATAGACTTGGTAAGTTTCTTTTCCTCACTCAGTTGGAGTTGTAGATCATGTACTTGGGCAGGTGTAAGAGGAGCCAAGCTGACCTTTCTTTTGTCATGCGTAAAAGTGTAGAGATTGGTTCGGCCATCATGCTTGGTCTCTTTGTCAAAATGCCATGGTCTTCCTAGCAGAAGATGGCCAGCTTGCATGGGCACCACGTCGCACATGATTTGGTCTTGGTACTTGCCCACACTAAATGGCACAGTGACTTGCTCATGGATCTTGAGCTCCACTTTGTCATCCAACCATCTCAGTCTATATGGTCGAGGGTGCCTTGTCTTCTCTAGACCTAGCTTATCAACCATATATGTACTAGCAATGTTAGTGCAAGAACCACCATCTATGATGAGGTTACATACCTTGCCCTTGATGGTGCAACGGCTGTGGAAGATGTTCTCCCTTTGGATGGTCTCTGAAGGATCCACCATTGCACTGAGGATGCGTCTAGTGACCAGCAGTTCCCCCACATAAGGGTACTCAATGTCACCATACTCCTCTTCTGGTTCATAGTCCTCTTCATCTTGGGACTCATATTCTCCAGCCTCCGTAATCAACATGACCCGGTTGTTTGGGCACTGCCTTGAGATGTGTCCACGACCCCTACACTTGAAACAAGTGATGTCACGTGATCTTTGAGGTTTAGAAGACTTACCAGGCTCTCTCTGGTCACGGGTGGGTTCAGGAGGCTTGCTCTTGAACCTTGACTCGATCTCTATGCTCTTGCCTTTTTCTCTACGGCTTGGGCATGTTGCTTGGTCCCAAGGTGTCTTAGGCTTGCTGCGGATGTCTTGGCTCTTCGTTTGATGTGCTGCTCAGCCTGGACAGATAGGTGGAACAAGTCTTTGAAGTCATTGTAGATTTGCCTTTCCACCTTGCGGCTGATTCTTTCTTGGAGTCCATCCAAGAATTGTGCCATCAATGCTTCTTCATCATCATTGAGCTCCAATCTGTTCCTTAGCTTCTCGAACTCTTCATAGTACTCCTCTACTGATCTGGTACCCTGCATGCGAAAACAGCGTTGCAAATCTCTATAAGTAAGGTGGAACAAACCTTTGTCTGCATGAGGTCTTTCATGTATGCGACCCATGATCTCTGGGCCTCATTCTCTTCCTCCTTCTGTCAGATACCTCACGATCCCACCAGATGAGGGCATTGTCCGTGAGTTGTGCTACTGCCATTGAGACTCTCCTAGGTCCTGGTTGGTTGTAATGGTCAAAGATATGATCCATTCTTCTCTCCCAATCTAGGTAAGCCTCAGGGTCTACTTTTCCTGCAAAACTTAGAGGAGTTAGCTTAACATCAGGATGAGTTACCCGGTTATAGGCATGTTCATCTCCATCCTCATGATGTCTAGGAGGCATTCTTGGTCTCTGGTGAAGACCATATGGCTCAAAGCCATCATCTTCTGCCTCTGGTTGCCGTGGAGGTCCTCTCGGCCTATGGTGATAGTTATGAGGTTGTGTGTCCTCATCTCCATCTGGCTGGGGTTCCTCCTGTTCGTGCCGTGTCCTAAGGTGCTCAGGACCCTCAGGATGGTCTTGCTCAGCTCTCATGTGCCTTATGGCCTGGAATCTCACCGGCCTCTCCACGCGCTCCAACCTCTCGCCTATGGATGCGAGTTGCGTTAGGAGTGTGGTGAACATGGCCATCATGGCTTCGGTTGCTTCTCTATTTTCTTCTCCCATTGTGTGCTACAAAGAAAGACGACAAGTTAGGATGCTCCTAAATTATTAGGAGAGTTTTCTTTTTATAAGGATTCGAAAATTTTGCAAAAAGGAAAAATCTGAGAATTGGAAATTCAAAGATATGAAGATTTGAAAAAAAGGAAACTTTCTTGACAACTTGTGCTAGCTGTCCAATTCGAATTCTTTTAGTATCTTTTCTATTTTCTTTTTCTTTTCTTTTTAATTAAACTTAAAAATAAAGGAAATATGATTTAAACAAAAAGGAAAACGTGAATGGCAATGCAAAAGTGAATCTAAACCCTAGTGATACACGTAGAAGGCTAGATGCACTCGGTTTGGAGTTTGATGTTATTTTTTGATTTTTTCTTGAATGCGACTTAAACTAATGCAAGAACTAAAAACAAAACAAGCAAAAGGATAGAAACAACCTGGTTTAGGAGCTTTAAGCTCTGATACCAAAAGGATACAAGCCTCGATTCAAGGCTTATATGCGCGTGGGCTGTTTGGAGAAGGTTAGGTGAGAAACTCGACCTTAGACTTCTTGCATAGGGGTTTTTGAGTTGGTATTTGATGCAGGGGTGAAGTGAACCACACGAGAGGTGATGAACCTCGTGATAAATCACAAACTTAGAGCTAGGAGGGCTGGTCTCAACTAGGTTCTAAGCGCACAAGATTCTTAGAGAGAAAACTTGTTGGAAAAAGTTCTACTTTATTAATATCAAAAAGGTTGTTGAACTACAATGCTGGAAGGAGCCTTATTAATATGCTCAACAGCTGGACCTTCTAGGGTCGACCCAAATAAGAAAAGGAAAACTTACAAAAGTGCACAAAGGAAAAGATACAAAAGTGTATAATCGAAAAAAGGACCTATTCCTAAAATGTCTTTGACTCAATAAAGTAAATATTCTAGATCCTACCCTGCAAAACAGAAAGAGGCATATATTCGAATGTAAACTTACCTTAACTCACCTCACGGCCAAGAAATGGAAGGTGGCCGTCCTTGTGGCATGCACGCGCCTTGCTCCTAGTCTTTGACTTGGAGTAGGGTTAAATATCTTTGAGCCCTGACCTCTCTTGCCACTAAAGCCCAAGTCTCTGATGTTCCTTGTGTTGTTGAGAAGCCTTTGGACTCTAATTTGCTCTTCTGGTCCATTGTCCTTAGCTGATCTTCCTCTAGGAGCTTGTCCACCCATAAGCTGAATTTGTGGAAGAGTGCCCATGATCTGCTTCTTGTCATTGCTCCTGGTGGCACTACTGGTGTGGATACTTCCTCTAGATGCATGTCCTGAAGCTGGTAGCTTATCTGGTCCGAGTTTCCTTGTGTGGAAGTTGAATTGCTCGTACACTCGGCTGGATCGGTTGTACCGGCTGGACTGTGCGAGGTACTGGCCGGAATGCCTTCAGGGCCAGCCAAGTTGATCCCGGAGTTGGTGGCATCACCAAGGGGACCGGCGGTGTCATCCACGTCCCCACCAAGTGTGCCGGAAGCTTGGGCCTCTCCGCCGGCAATGCTGGTTGCTCTGGTCCTATTGGTCGAGGGTCCGGCGGTACTGCTTGGACCGGCAGGCGTGCCAGATGGCCCGGCTGTCTCGGGCAAGCTTCCTGGTCGGCCAGTCTGGTCTCCTGGCTGGATGTACGACCTGATGTCCTCATCAGGCCACCTTCCATTTCTTGGCCGTGAGGTAAGAAAGGTAAGTTTTTAATTTGGATATTTGCCTCTTTTTGTTTTGCAGGGTAGGATTTAGATTATTTACATTTTTGAGTCAAAGACATTTTAGTAATAGGTCTTTTTTTGGTTATGCACTTTTGTATGTTTTCCATTTGTGCATTTTTGTAAATTTTCCTTTTCTTTCTTGAGTCGACCCTTGAAGGTCAAGCTGTCGAGCATATTAATAAGGCTCCTTCCAGCATTGTAGTTCGCCAACCTTTTTGATAATTAATAAAGATCGAATTTTCTTTCTATAAGTTTTTCTCTCAAGAGATTTGTGCGCTTAGAACCTAGTTGAAACCAGCCATCCTTGCTCTAAGTTTGTGATTTATCACAAGGTTCATCACCCCTCGTGTGGTTCACTTCACCCCTCCATCCATTACCAATCAGAAAACCCCCTATCCAGAAGCTTAAGGTCGAGTTTCTCACCTAAACTTCTCCAAACAGCCCATGCGCATACAGCCTTGAATCGAGGCTTGTATCATTTTAGTATCAGAGCTTAAAGCTCCTAAACCAGGTTGTGTCTATCCTTTACCTAGTTTTTTTTACTTCTTGCATTAGTTTAAGTCGAATTCAAGAAAACTAAAAAAAATAACATCAAACTCCAAACCGAGTGCATCTAGCTTTTACGTGTATCACTAGGGCTTAGATTCACTCTTGCATTGCAAGTTACGTTTTTCTTTTTGCTTAAATCATATTTCGATTATTTTTAAGTTAAATTAAAAAGAAAAAAAAGAAAATAGAAAATACCAAAAAGAATTCGACCAAACAAACAGCTAGCACAAGTTGTAGGAAGTTTCTATTTTTTTAAACTTTCCATTTTTCAAATTTTTCCTTTTTCCAGATTTTTCCTTTTTCCAGATTTTTCCCTTTTCCAGATTTTTTCTTTTTACATTTTTTCGAATTATTTATATAAGAAATCCTCCTAATCAAATTTAGGAGCAGAATAACTTGTCTTCTTTCTTTGTAGTACGCAATGGCAGAAGAAAATAGAGAAGCAGCCGAGGCCATGATGGCCATGTTCACCACCCTCCAAACGCAACTCGCATCAATCGGCGAGAGGTTGGAGCGCGTGGAGAGGCCTGTGAGATTCCAGGCCATAAGGCACGTGAGGGCTGAGCAAGACCGTGATGAGGGTCCTGAGCACCTTAGGACACGGCACGAACAGGAGGAGCCCCAGCCAGATGGAGATGAGGATGCACAGCCTCATAACTATCACCCTAGGCCGAGAGGACCTCATAACTACACCCTAGGCAGAAGGTGATGGCCTCGAGCCATATGGTCATCACCAGAGACCAAAGATGCCTCCTAGACATCATGAGGAGGGAGATGAACACGCCTAAAATTGGGTAACTCATCCTGAAGTCAGTTAACACCTCCTAGTTTTGCAGGAAAAGTAGACCCCGAAGCCTATCTTGATTGGGAGAGGAGGATGGACCACATCTTCAATCACTACAACCAACCAGGCCCTATGAGAGTCTCCATGGCAGTAGCAAAACTCATGGACAATGCCCTCATCTGGTGGGATCGTGAGGTGTCTGACCAAAGGAGGAAAAGATTGAGGCCCGTAGACTCATGGGTCGACATGAAAGACCTCATGAGACAAAGGTTTGTTCCACCTTATTTTCATAGAGATTTGCAACGACGTTTTCGTACTCTTAAGCAGGGTACCAGATCAGTAGAGGAGAACTATGAAGAGTTTGAGAGATTAAAGAACAGGCTGGAGCTCAATGACGATGAGGAGGCTTTGATGGCACAGTTCGTGGATGGACTGCAAGAGAGAATCAGCCGCAAGGTGGAAAGAAAAATCTACAACGACTTCAAGGATTTGTTCCACCTATCTGTCCAGGCTGAGCAGCACATCAAACATAAGAGCCAAGACATCCGCAGTAAGCCTAAGACGCCTTGGGAACCAAGCAACATTCCCAAGCCCATAGACAAAGGCAAAAGCATTGAGATCGAGTCACGGTTCAAGAGCAAGCCTGCTGAGCCAACCCGTTACCAGAGAGAGCCTAGTAAGTCCTCTAACCCTCAAAGATCACGTGACATCACTTGTTTCAAGTGTAGGGGTCGCGGACACATCTCAAGGGAGTGCCCAAACAACTGGGTCATGCTGATTACAGAAGCTGGACAATATGAATCCCAAGATGAAGAGGACTATGAACCAGAAGGAGAATAAGGTGACATTGAGTACCCTGATGTGGGGGAAGTGCTGGTCACTAGACGCATTCTCAGTGCAATGGTGGACCCTTCAGAGACCATCGAAATGGAGAACATCTTCCACAGCCATTGCACCATCAAGGGCAAGGTATGTAACCTCATCATAGATGGTGGTTCTTGCACTAACGTTGCTAGTGCGTACATGGTTGATAAGCTAGGTCTAGAGAAGACAAGGCACCCTCGACCATATAGACTGAGATGGATCGATGACAAAGTGGAGCTCAAGATCCATGAGCAAGTCTTTGTGCCATTCAGTGTGGGCAAGTACCAAGACCAAGTAGTGTGCGACGTGGTGCCAATGCAAGCTGGCCATCTTCTGCTAGGAAGGCCATGGCAGTTTGACAAGGAGACCAGGCATTATGGCCAAACCAATATCTACACTTTTGTGCATGACAAGAGAAAGGTCAGCCTAGCTCCTCTCACCCCTGCCCAGGTACATGAGCCTCAACAGCAAATGAGTAAGGAAAAGAAGCTCATTAAATCTAATTTTCTTATTCAACCAAGTCATGTCCAGAGAGCTTTTGCCTCGAAGGATTTAATGCTACTAATGGTTTTCAAAGAAGTGTTGAATGTAGAGAAAGAACAGGTAGAGCTACCTCCTGAAGTAGCAGCTCTCCTCAATAAGTTCCAGGATGTATTCCCGGAAGAGATACCAGCAGGCTTGCCTCCCCTACGTGGCATAGAGCACCAGATCGACCTAGTGCCCCGGAGCAGCCCTGCCCAACCGGCCAGCCTACCGGATGAGTCCAGAGGAGTCTACGGAGATTGAGAAGCAAGTCAAGGAGCTCCTGGAGAAAGGCTATGTTCGAGAGAGCCTCAGTCCATGTGTCGTTCCAGTGCTACTAGTGCCCAAGAACGATGGGACTTGGCAAATGTGCGTGGACTGCTGAGCACTCAACAACATCACCGTCAAGTACCGGCATCCGATACCACGGCTGGATGACATGCTAGATGAGCTGAGTGGAGCCACGGTCTTCTCCAAGATAGACCTCAAGAGTGGATACCAACAGGTCAGGATGAAGGAAGGTGATGAGTGGAAGACTGCTTTGAAGACAAAGCAAGGGCTCTACGAGTCGACAGTCATGCCATTCGGCTTGACTAATGCCCCAAGCACCTTCATGCGCCTTATGAACCAAGTTCTTAGGGCCTACATCAGTAAGTTGGTTGTAGTTTATTTCGATGAGATTTTAGTTTACAGTAAATGCTTAAGGGGTCACCTCACACATCTTGAGTTGGTGCTTAAAACCGTTCGACAAGAAGAGCTTTATGTCAATCTCAAGAAGTGCATCTTTTGTACTGATAAACTTGTCTTCTTAGGTTTTGTTGTAAGTTCACAGGGCCTATAGGTTGATGAAGAGAAGATTTGAGCCATACAAGAATGGCCAACACCAAGCAACATCAGCCAAGTGAGGAGTTTCCACGGACTGGCCAGCTTCTACAAGAGATTCGTGCCCAACTTCAGCAGTATTGCCTCACCATTGACGGCAGTAGTGAAGAAGAACATGGGATTCAGCTGGGGAGAAGCTGAGGAGAAGGCCTTCCAGGCCTTGAAGGACAGCCTTATACATGCACCGGTGCTAGTCCTGCCCGACTTCAACAAGACGTTTGAAGTAGAGTGTGATGTCTCTGGAATAGGCATAGGAGCAGTGCTAACCCAAGGAGGGAGGCCAGTGGCATACTTCAGTGAGAAGCTAGGTGGTGTCTCACTGAACTACCCCACCTTCAACAAGGAGCTTTATGCCCTGGTCCGAGCATTGGATACTTGGCAGCATTACTTGCTGTCCAAGGAGTTTGTGATCCACACTGATCACGAGACTCTCAAACACCTCCGAGGGCAAACCAATCTCAAGAGGAGACATGCCAGGTGGATGGAGTTCATAGAGATACAAGAAGGGCAAAAGG
>JAENJI010000012.1:15770148-15810866 GCA_018901935.1 Pugionium cornutum | reverse complement strand
GGTCCATGAACTGCAGAACAAAATTTCTAATGACGCCAAGATAAGTAAAAACAACTTCTACATCAACCTTAGCTCTATCAATACATATTTATGTAAAAACACTCATGTGCTACTCATGATCTTCAAGGAATTGTTGTTTTAAGGTGCTCTCAAGAAGGGCCTTCCTTGTGAAGTCCTTACACTATTAGACATGTTTCAAGATGAGGTTCCGGAAGAATACCAGACGGATTATGTCCTGTTTGATGTATAAAACACCAGATTGACTTTGTACCCTGCGCGGCCCTGCCCAATCGGCCCGACTATCAGATGAATCCAACCAAGACCAAAGAGCTTTAACGCCATTTTCAAGACTTGATGGCCAAAGGTTACATTCAGGAAAACCTAGGACCTTGAGCTGTTCCTGTTATTCTAGTACCAAAGAAGGATGGTACATGGTGTATGTGTGTTGATTGTCGAGAAATCGACAACATAACCCTCTAGTACCTTCATCCTATACCCCGGCTTCTTGATAAGTTTCATAGTCATGATCTTCTCAAAGATAGATCTACGCAGTGTCTACCACCAGGCAAGGATGAACGAAGGATATGAATGGAAGACCGCTTTCAAGATCAAATAAGATCTATACGAGTTGTTGGTCATGCCGTTTGGCCTTAAGAACACCCCTAGTACGTTCATGAGGTTGATGAACCACGTCTTAAGGGCCTTCATCAGTAAGTTTGGTGTCCTATATTTTGATGATATTTTGGTCTATAGCACTTGTATTACTGATCATCTAACGCAACATGAGCAAGTACTGAGACTCATTGGCAAGAAAGTCTTTATGCCAATCTCAAGAAGTGCATGCTTTGTGCTAGTCAATTGGTTTTTCTAGGCTTTGTCATGAATTCACAGGGATTACAGGTGGACTAGGAGAAGATCAAGGCAATCCAAGAACGTCCAACACCCAAGACCATCGGCCATGTAAAGAGTCTTCACAAGCTGGCCAGCTTCTACTAGTGTTTCATGAATGATTTCAGCATACTAGCCATGCCACTTACGGCCATGATCAAAAAGGACATTGCATTGGCATGGGGAAGTGCCCAAATATGCCTTCCAGAAGTTGAAGGACCGGTTTAATATGCCCCGGTAATAGTATTGCCTAATTTTGACAAAATATTTGAAGTTGAATGTGATGCATCAGGTTTAGGGATTGGAGCCGTGCTCACAAAAGAAGGAATACCCGTGGCCTATTTTAGTGTAAAAATAAATGGTGCCACTCTTAACTACCCGACATATAAAAAAGAGCTCTAACCCCCCCCCCTCCCCGCCCCCCATTGTACGGACATTACAAAAATGGCAGCACTACTTACTGGCTAAAGAGTTTGTTATCCACACCGACCACAAAGACCTTGAAGCATCTTCATGGCCAAATAACGCTAAATAGGAGGCATGCAAGATGGCTAGACTACATTGAGACGTTCCCCTACATCATCAAGTAAAAAAAGAGGAAAGACAACATAGTGGCCGATTCTTTGTCTCGACGTTACTCCCTTATCACCACCATGTAGGCTAAGGTAATGGGGTTCAAACTTCTTAAGGAGAAGTACACGGAAGATCCGGACTGTTGCAGAACATATCAAGAGTGCGCCCAAGCAGCATCCGTCCATCAATACCAACACAAAGGATACTTGTTCCAAGACCGCCGGCTGTGCATACAGTAGGGGTCAATGCGAGAGCTACTCATCCGGGAAGCTCACTGTGGAGGTCTAATTGGTCACTTCGGAGTTTACAAGACCTTGAGCATTCTCACTGAGCATTTCTTTTGGCCACATCCCAAAAGCGATGTGGAACGTTTCCATTCAAGATGCATCAACTGTCTTAAGGAAAAATCCAGGTCACATCCTTACGGTCATGACATTCCTTTACCCATTCCTAAACATGCCATGGGAGATATATCCATGGACTTTGTTCTAGGTTTACATAAGACGAGGCATATGCACTCTATACTTGGTATGGTGGTCCGGTTCTCTAGGACGGCCTACTTCATACAATGTACTGAGACCAAGGACACCCCACAAATGGCCGATCTATTTTTCAAAGAAGTAGTCCGCTTACATGGCCTGCCCCGGTCCACTGTGTCTGATAGAGACACCAAGTTCCTCAGCCACTTCTGGAGGACCTTGTCGAGAAAGATAGGCACCAAACTGCTTTTCTCCACAACCTGCCACCCACAAACGATGGCCAAACCGAGGTTTTCAATTGCACCTTATCCACCCTTTTAAGGGCCACCATCGGTAACAACTTATCAACTTGGTTAGATTGTTTGCCTTATGTGTAATTTGCTTATAATCGTGCTACACACTCTACTACTAAGCTTTCCCATTTGATATTGTCTACGGGTTTAAGCCACTCATGCCACTAGATCTATCACCACTACCACCTTCGGAGTACTCAAACCAATGTTCCATCACCAAGGCCGAGACAATCACCGAACTACACTAAAGGTAAAAGAAAACATAGATAAGAGGACCATGCAATACAAACGAAAATGGGACAAAGGGAGGAAAGAAGTCATCTTCCAGCCTGGAGATTAGGTGTGCTTATACATGAGAACCAAGAGGTTATTACCAAAAAGAAAATCCAAGTAGCACCATGAGGAGATGGACCATTCCAAATTTTCAAGTTCATCAATGACAACAACAATCGTTTGGAACTACCCGGTGAGTTAAACATATCCCCCACTTTTCCTGTTGCTGACTTGGCCCCTTTCCATGTAGATAAAAAAATTCTGATGACAGAACCTCTTCAGGAGTGTGGCTTTGATATAGATCTAGGTGACAGAGGACTGGCCTGCAGGCATAGCATCAACCAAATGCCGACCACAAGAACACCACAAAGGACCGAATCCGGTATAAGGAGGTTAACACAAGAAATCAACACGGCCGTGGAGAATCTGACTAACCTGAAGGCCCAGTGAGACCCCCAACTCATGATAAATACCGTGACCGGCCAAGGAGACACACTGCTTGAAGAACAATCAAACAAGGCCGAAGAACCAAGTAATGACCACATAGATAAAGCAATCTAACCTATGGAGCAAGAGGCCCAAAAAGTCCCATAATCAAGACCAATTAAGTCGCTGCAATTTGAAAAAGGTGCCACTTTATTCCTCGTTAGCCATCAAGGCGCATCAAGGACTTCCCATAAAAAGAGATGCACTAAGGTACACATTCCATTTCATATTATTGTCTTTCTCTTTTAACAAGTACGAATTAGCGTCTCAATTGAGTCTAGGTTCATTTATTTCAAAGAATCTTAAAGTTGTAAACTTTTCCATTTTTGTTACTGAGTCATCCCGTGAAGGTCAAGGTCGAAGAGCTATTTATAAAGCTCCCTATGCAACATTGTAAGACACCTTTTGCCCAATTAACAAGAAAGTATCATATTTTCTTCTCTAAGTCTTGTCTCTCTAAGCAAGTGGGCGGTTACCCCTCTTGTCTCCGAGAAACACCCTTCGGTCCTTTGTGACTTTTACTCATAAATGACCCTTATTCCATTGGCAAACACCTCATACTCTTTTTAAGACTAGAAAGATCCTTTCATTCAACTAGTTTTGATGCCACATATTCCTTTTCCATCTTAGAAAAAGTGCCCCTCAGCTAGTTTCTATGATCCGGTCGTACCGCCAATAGATTGATCTCGATCTTATATCAGATACCAATATACACATTTGGGTTTTCTATCATCATTTTTACCACCCTTTCTAAACCGAATGGGTGGATCCCCCTAATTGGGATGGTTATACCACTCTCCAAACCAATCCTTTCCTTGAAGCCAAAATTAATCTTGTGTGTGAACATTTTGAAGGCTTTTTTCTTGAATGCTTACTTTCAAAACTTATTGAGTTTTGAGAACAACATCTTTCAAAACATATTTACTTTTGAGAATGACAAGGGTAGGACTTTCAAAACATATTGAGTTTTGAGGAACTGAAAAAGGGAATGTGTGTGGATTGTGGATAAGAAAAGGGCAACAGAATAGTTTTGACAATGTGAAAGTTTGCTCTAAGTTTTGAAGTTAAAATTACTCTAAGTGTTTAAGGAAGGCAAAAGTGTAGATCATTTATCAAATAATGGAATAGAAAAGAATAAAGAGAGCTAGAAAAGAAGAGCGATTCTCGTTAGCCTAATTGATTATTCTCCCCCCCCCCCTCCCCCTCCCAAGTGCCTAAAAGAGAGGTTCAAAGTGAGAAAAAAGAAAGTATAAGCTAAAGAAATGCTTGAAAGAGTAGAAATCACTTAGTATGGAATGGTTGGGTTTAAGATAAAGAGTTCTAGTGGTAGAGCATGGGTAAATGGTAGTCTTTCCTTGTATGCATCATTTTTCTTCTCTTAGTATTTTGTGAAAGTTCCATTCCTTTTGAGAGAACCCTTGTGATTAATTGAACTGCCTTATCTCAACTTTGAAATCATTTCTTCCTCCTTAATTGATACAATGTAAGGTTCGCCTATGTGTTGAATTGAATGTTAAGGAGTTAGGGGATTTGATTATGCATGGCTTGACTTGAGCTTGACATTGTGGCATGTGTGAGCAGTTACTGGGAAGTATGTTTAGTTCAAGCCTCATAATACTTTTGGTTAAGGAGTTTGGGATTAGATCTTTGTGCATGTTTTTGGTTAGGTGGTCCAGTTTTCATACCTCTTCTTTGGTTTGTCTTTGCTTTTTTCTCGATAACAGTAAAAGGCAAGTCCACAGGACTAGATAATTATAGTTTTTGCATTGTTTCACCTTACATTTTACCATCATTTTTCTTTTCTTCATGAGTATTTAGGGTCATTTATCTACCCTTTGACATTCATTCTCTTATAGCATTGCATTCTATAGTTTAGGACATGCATTCTTCATCCTTGCAAATTTTCTCGAATGTTTTTAGGTACAACGAGCAAAAAGGAGAAATTGGAACTTGACCATAGGTGGATCATCGATTGGAGAAGGGAGATAAGCAAACTGAAACGAACAAACCTCTGGAGTTCAAGCGATTGGCCGGTTGGCCGATCGCCCAGGCCGACCACCCAAGCCAATCCCACGTGAAGCCCGGCCAACCGCGTAGCCGCCCGTTGGAGTACACGTGATCGGCCCATTGACCGATCACCCAGCCTGATTATCGCCCATGAGGTGATATTGCCCGCAGGAGACACGTGATCAGCCTGTTGGCCATTCGTTCAACCCCATTGCCCGGCCACCCTACGCACCTGTCTACTAGAGTCACACGACCGCCCCGTTGGCCAACGCCGGCCATTTTCGTACCTGTCCGAAGCTTCATATTTTTATTTATTTTGGTTTGATTCGGTTTTTCCTGGGTTGTATCCAGCTATTTTAGGGAAACTATATAAACCCTTCCCCAGGTCACAAATAACCTAAGATTTATTCTTGGCCGATTTTTACTCTCCTTGTAACTTTGAATTTTTGTCTCTTGAAACTTTTCATCAATTCTAGTGAAGAATTTCTTAACTCTATCTTTTATTTATGCCTTGCTATTCTAATTTTATTATATATGTTATTTCCATGACTATGTTTGAGTAGTTAAGTTTATGGATTGCGGGTAAGCTAGATTAGGCAAATTGGATATTGATTAATGTTATTTAGGTAGATTAGATAACAAATTCCTAATGATTGGGATGTGCTTAATGGTAAGATTGAAATAGTTGATCAATCCCTATGATTTATGATATTTTTCTCCTGAGAGGTGTTGACAAAATGTGTAGGTAAGTCCTAATTGTGTCTCTCATATCTTAGCCAACGAGAGCTGATTTTTAAGGTGATTGGTAGACTATAATAGGTTAGAAATTAAGGATTGCTAGTCAATAAATTATGGTTCAAGAGACTTGAATAATCTATAGATTAGTAAATGGGCTATTGCCACGAGAATGGATTAGCCTTGAAGAAAGTGTTCTATGACTTAGGAATTTATTTAATAGAACATGTACAATCGTTAGTCAATGGAAAATTACCCCGATTTGAATGCCTTACCCATGGCCCATATGTTTCATTCATTGAATTTGTTTATCATATTACTTCCTTTGGAACTAGATAACTAGGAAAACAAAACCAACCCCCAATTCGAATTTACTTAGATTTAGGTGTTTCATTCATTCTTAATGCCCTATTCTATCTTCCTTGTGGATTTGATACATAACTACTATGGAATCGTTAGGGATAAAACTTAAACGCCATCAAGTTTTGTGCGTTGTTTTCGGGGAAGAAAACAACAACCACTAGGATTTTGATTCACTGAGAGACAACATTTTAATTTTTTTTTAAATTTTTTTGTTGTTTCTAACTGTGATTTCTTGGGTCTTTTAGATGCATGAACACGAAAAGCAAAGGACAAATAGACCTACAACCAAGTGAAATCGACATGCAACAGTTAGAAAGAGGAGCAGCAAGAACTAAGATAGAGCGCATATATCGGTTAAGAAAACATTCATAGATAGAGCACCATGAGCAGAACCCGCCACAAAATGTTGAGAATGAAGCCCAAGGAGCAGACATTCGGAACCAGAATGTGTGAGGAGCAAGAGGTCCAATGTATCCGCAAATACTTCAAAGAGTTATTGGTACATTTGGAGAACCAAATCTCTGTGGAACTCGGATTTGGATTCGCCCACCCCCTATGGAGAACACCAATTTTGGAATCAAGGCAAGCTTGATTAATATGGTGCAAGGGTGAATATTCCATGGTTTGCTAATGGAAGATCTGCTGGACCACTTGAATAAGTTTGATAGGGCTTGTGGGACTTCTAAGATCAATGGGATCTCAGAGGATTCTTTCAAGCTGAGGTTGTTCCCATTTTTCTAGGAGATAAGGCTCACAGGCCAGAAAAGAGTCCGCCACATGATGACATTACTACTTCATGGGATTAATGCAAGAAGATCTTTCTAGCTAAGTTCTTCTCAACCTCAAGGACAGCAAGGTTGAGAAATGAGATCTCTAGTTTTGTGCAGCACGGTAATGAGAGCTTATTTGAGGCATGGGAGAGATCTAAGGGCTATACAGCACAGTGTCTCCACCCTGGGTTCTAGAATGAGTCAGTCTCGGGCATTCTATACCAAGAAGTGCTCCCTAGACAGGGTATTGCAAGTTTCTCAATGCGCAGTCAATTTCTTTAGGGAGTTTGATGGGTACCATGGGTATCAAGAGGAAGGAAGTAACATTCAAGAGGGTCATGAGGAGATGAACTACATTGGGGGCCATTAGGTACCATAAAGAGTTTAATCAGAACTACCAGAACCGCCCCAACTTCTCCTACAGGAGCACCAATGTAGAGAACCTACACAATCAAACTTTCAAGCCTTACAAACCGCAAGAGACCAAGGCTTTCATCCCTAAAAGCCTCAGTCTCAAGGTTTTTGTAAGGGTATGCTGCAAAACCTAAGTTTCAGCCCCAGGGATTTCAACATAAAATGACCTACAATCAACATCAGCAGTCCCTTCAACTTCATGCTCCACCTGCACCTAATCCAACTCAAGATTATGACATGAAAGCCCGATTGAAAAAAAGTCTTGAAAGGGCAGGGAAAAAAGTGATGGAACTGAGAAAAAATATGGCTGATACTAACAGCTAGCTCAATGGAGGTTTTGAAGAAATCAGTGCCAACTATGAACATTTGTCATCTCGTTTGAAAGCACTAGAGAGCCAAGTAGCTCATATAGCTTCTACGTAATCCGCAGCTAGGGGAAACTTCCAGGTAAACCTGTAGCTAACCCGAGAGAATATTGTCATGCAGTCACACTGGAAAGTGGAAAGGAACTCCCACATAGAGAGGAGACAGTAGAGTTTGAGCAGGATAAGACCAACAGTGAAATCGATTCTCCAGAGAAGGCTGGCAGCATGAGCCTGATAAGCTCAATCCCTGTAATCCTATCCTGTATGGACTTGGTATTGCACTGGTGAAAAAAGTCATCAAGGACGTGATAGCAAAGAGAAGGCTTCTCGAGTAAAGCATGGTAACGATTAACCATGAGTGTAGTGAGATTATTCAGAACTACATGCCGAAGAAATATCAAGATCCAGACAGTTTCACCCTACTATGCACTCTATGACCTATGTTCTTCGGGAAGTGTTTGGTTGACCTAGGAGCGAGTGTAAACCTGATGCCATTGACAGTCTCCAAAGGACTAGGCATATTGAATTTCATGAAGACATGTATTTCACTGGTTCTAGCAGATATATCTATAAGGTACCCGATAAGAGTCTTTAAGGAACTGCTGTTGAAGGTTGGAAATGTGATAATCCCCACTGATTTTGTCATGCTTGAAAGAGATAAAGAGCCATCGATCCTATAATACTTGTGATGAGGACATCAGGTCGTACATCCAGCCAGGAGACCAGACTGGCCGACCAGGAAGCTTGCCCGAGACAGCAGGACCATCTGGCACGTCTGCCGGAGCAAGCAGTACCGCCGGACCCTCGACCAATAGGACCAGACCGGTCAGCATTGCCGGCGGAGAGGCCCAAGCTTCCGGCACACTTGGTGGTGACGTGGATGACACCGCCGGTCCCCTTGGTGATGTTACCAACTCCGGGATCAACTTGGCCGGTCCTGAAGGCATCCCGGCCAGTACCTCGCACATTCCAGCCGGTACAGCCGATCCAGCCGAGTGCACGAGCAATTCAACTTCTACACAAGAAAACTCGGACCAGATAAGCTACCAGCTTCAGGACATGCATCTAGAGGAAGTCTCCACATCAGTAGTGCCACCAGGAGCAATGACAAGGAGCATATCAAGAGCACTCTTCCACAAGTTCAGCTTATGGGTCGACAAGCTCCTAGAGGAAGATCAACTGAGGGCAATGGGCCAGAAGTGCAAAGAAGAGTCCAAAGGCTTCTCAACAACACAAGGGACATCAGAGACTTGGCCTTTAGTGGCAAGAGAGGTCAGGGCCCAAAGATTCCTAACCCTACTCCAAGTCGAAGACTAGGAGCAAGGTGCGTGCATGCCACAAGGACGGCCACCTTCCATTTCTTGGCCGTGAGGTAAGTAAGGTAAGTTTTCAATAAGAATATTTGCCTCTTTCTGTTTTGGAGGGTAGGATCTAGAATATTTACATTTATTGAGTCAAAGAAATTTTAGGAATAGGTCCTTTTTCGATTATACACTTTTGTATATTTTCCTTTTGTGCACTTTTGTAAATTTTCCTTTTCTTATTTGAGTCGACCCTAGTAGGTCAATCTGTCGTGCATATTAATAAGGCTCCTTCCAGCATTGTAGTTCAACAACCTTTTTGCTAATCAATAAAGATCGAATTTTCTAACAGGTTTTCTCTCAAGAATCTTGTGTGCTTAGAACCTAGTTGAGACCAGCCCTCCTAGCTCTAAGTTTGTGATTTATCACGAGGTTCATCATCCCTCGTGTGGTTCACTTCACCCTTCCATCAAATACCAACCCAAAAACCCCTATCCAAGAAGTCTAAGGTCGAGTTTCTCACCTAAACTTCTCCAAACAGCCCACGCGCATACATCCTTGAATCAAGGCTTGTATTGGTATCAGAGCTTAAAGCTCCTAAACCAGGTTGTTTCTATCCTTTAGCTTGTTTTGTTTTTAGTTCTTGTATTAGTTTAAGTCGCATTCAATAAAAATAAAAAAAATAACATCAAACTCCAAACCGAGTGCATCTAGCCTTCTACGTGTATCACTAGGGTTTAGATTCACTTTTGCATTGCCATTTATGTTTTCCTTTTTGTTTAATTCATATTTCCATTATTTTTAAGTTAAATTAAAAAGAAAATAAAAAGAAAAGAAAAGAAAATAGGAAAAATACCAAAAGATTTTGAATTGGACAGCTAGCAATAGTTGTCAAGAAAATTTCCTTTTATTCAAATATCCTTATATTCGAATTTTCCATTCCTTAGAATTTTCCTTTTTGCATTTTTTCGAATCCCTTATAAAAGAAAACCCTCCTAACAATTTAGGAGTAGCATAACTTGTTTTCTTCCTTGTAGTATACAATGGGAGAAGAAAATAGAGATGCAGCCGAGGCCATGATGGCCATGTTCACCACACTCCAAACACAACTCGCATCCATAGGCGAGAGATTGGAGCGTGTGGAGAGGCCTGTGAGATTCCAGGCCATAAGGCACGTGAGAGCTGAGAAAGACTGTCCTCAGGGTCCTAAGCACCTTAGGACACGGCACGAACAGGAGGAACCCCAACCAGATGGAGATGAGGACACACAACCTCATAACTATCACCATAGGCCGAGAGGACCTCCACGGCAACCAGAGGCAGAAGATGGCTTCGAGCCATATGGTCTTCACCAGAGACCAAGGATGCCTCCTAGACATCATGAGGATGGAGATGAACACGCCTACAACCGGGTAACTCATCCTGATGTTAAGCTAACTCCTCCAAGTTTTGCAGGAAAAGTAGACCCCGATGCTTACCTAGATTGGGAGAGAAGAATGGATCATATCTTTGATCATTACAACCAACCAGGGCCTAGGAGAGTCTCAATGGCAGTAGCACAACTCACGGACAATTTCCTCATCTGGTGGGATCGTGAGGTATCTGACAGAAGGAGGAAGAGAATGAGGCCCATAGACTCATGGGTCGACATGAAAGGCCTCATGCGACAAAGGTTTGTTCCACCTTACTTTCATAGAGACTTGCAACGTCGTTTTCGTACTCTTAAGCAGGGTACTAGATCAGTAGAGGAGTACTATGAAGAGTTCGAGA
Organism: Pugionium cornutum; assembly: GCA_018901935.1. NCBI lineage: Eukaryota > Viridiplantae > Streptophyta > Magnoliopsida > Brassicales > Brassicaceae > Pugionium > Pugionium cornutum. The sequence continues at coordinate 15,800,149 of JAENJI010000012.1, read as the reverse complement.
AGCTAAGGAACAGATTGAGCTCAATGATGATGAAGAAGCATTGATGGCACAATTCTTGGATGGACTCCAAGAAAGGATCAGCTGCAAGGTGGAAAGGCAAATCTACAATGACTTCAAAGACTTGTTCCACCTATCTGTCCAGGCTGAGCAGCACATCAAACGAAGAGCCAAGACATCCGCAGCAAGCCTAAGACACCTTGGGCACCAAGCAACATGCCCAAGCCCGTAGACAAAGGCAAGAGCATAGAGATCGAGTCAAGGTTCAAGAGCAAGCCTCCAGAACCCACCCGTGACCAGAGAGAGCCTGGTAAGTCTTCTAACCCTCAAAGATCACGTGACATCACTTGTTTCAAGTGTAGGGATCGTGGACACATCTCAAGGGAGTGCCCAAACAACCGGGTCATGCTGATTACGGAGGCTGGAGAATATGAGTCCCAAGATGAAGAGGACTATGAACCAGAAGAGGAATATGGTGACATTGAGTACCCTGATGTGGGGGAAGTGCTGGTCACTAGACGAATCCTCAGTGCAATGGTGGATCCTTCAGAGACCATCCAAAGGGAGAACATCTTCCACAGCCGTTGCACCATCAAGGGCAAGGTATGTAACCTCATCATAGATGGTGGTTCTTGCACTAACGTTGCTAGTGCATATATGGTTGATAAGCTAGGTCTAGAGAAGACAAGCATCCTCGACCGTATAGACTGAGATGGCTCGATGACAAAGTGGAGCTCAAGATCCATGAGCAAGTCACTGTGCCATTCAGTGTGGGCAAGTACCAAGACCAAGTCGTGTGCGATGTGGTGCCCATGCAAGCTGGCCATCTTCTGCTAGGAAGACCATGGCAGTTTGACAAAGAGACCAGGCATGATGGCCGAACCAATCTCTACACCTTCGTGCATGACAAGAGAAAGGTCAGCCTAGCTCCTTACACCTGCCCAGGTACATGAGCTACAACTCCAAATGAGTAAGGAAAAGAAACTTATCAAGTCTAACTTTCTTATTCAACCAAGTCATGTCCGGAGAGCTTTAGCCTCGAAGGATTTAATGTTACTAATGGTTTTCAAGGAAGTGTTGAGTATAGAAAAGGGACAGGTAGAGCTACCTCCTGAAGTAGCAACTCTCCTCAACAAATTCCAGGATGTATTTCCAGAGGAGATACCAGCAGGCTTGCCTCCTTTACGTGGCATAGAACACCAGATTGATCTAGTGCCCCGAGCAGCCCTGCCCAACCGGCCAGCCTACCGGATGAGTCCAGAGGAGTCCAAGGAACTTGAGAAGCAAGTCAAGGAGCTCCTGGAGAAAGGATATGTTCGAGAGAGCCTCAGTCCATGTGCTGTACCAGTGCTACTAGTGCCCAAGAAGGATGGGACTTGGCACATGTGCGTGGACTGCCGAGCAATCAACAACATCACAGTCAAGAACAGGCATCCAATACCACGACTGGATGACATGCTAGATGAGCTGAGTGGAGCCACGGTCTTCTCCAAGATAGACCTCAAAAGTGGATACCACCAGGTAAGAATGAAGGAAGGTGATGAATGGAAGACTGCTTTCAAGACAAAGCAAGGGTTCTACGAGTGGACAGTCATGCCATTTGGCTTGACTAATGCCCCAAGCACCTTCATGCGCCTTATGAACCAAGTTCTTAGGGCGTACATCAGTAAGTTCGTAGTAGTTTACTTTGATGACATTTTGGTTTATAGTAAGTGCCTACGGGAACACCTCACACATCTTGAGATGGTACTTAAAACCCTTCGACAAGAAGAGCTTTATGCCAATCTCAAGAAGTGCACCTTTTGTACTGATAAGCTTGTCTTTTTAGGTTTTGTTGTGAGTTCACAGGGCCTACAGGTTGATGAGGAGAAGATTTGAGCCATACAAGAATGGCCAACACCAGGAAACATCAGCCAAGTAAGGAGCTTCCATGGACTGGCCAGCTTCTATAGGAGATTCGTGCCCAACTTCAGCAGTATTGCCTCACCACTGACGGCAGTAGTGAAGAAGAACGTGGGATTCAGCTGGGGAGAAGCTCAGGAGAAGGCATTCCAGGCCTTGAAGGATAGCCTTACACACGCACCAGTGCTAGTCCTTCCCGACTTCAACAAGACGTTTGAAGTGGAGTGTGATGCCTCTGAATAGGCATAGGAGCAGTGCTAACCCAAGGAGGGAGACCAGTGGCATACTTCAGTGAGAAGCTAGGTGGTGCCTCACTGAACTACCCCACTTATGACAAGGAGCTCTATGCCCTTGTCCGAGCATTGGAGACTTGGCAGCATTACTTGCTGTCCAAGGAGTTTGTGATCCACACTGATCACGAGACTCTCAAACACCTCAGAGGGCAAACCAATCTCAAGAGGAGACATGCCAGGTGGATGGAGTTCATAGAGACCTTCCGCATCATCAAGTACAAGAAGGGCAAAGACAATGTGGTAGCCCGATGCACTATCAAGGAGGTTTGCCTTGATATCAACCATGGAGGCAAAAGTCCTAGGATTCGAGCACATCAAGGATCTATACAAGGATGATCCTGAACTTGCTGAGAGCTACAAGGAGTGTAGCACAGGGAGTCATGGCAAATTCTACATCCATGAGGGATTTTTGTTCCGAGAAAGAAGGCTGTGCATACCACAGGAATCACTAAGGGAGCTTATCATCCGAGAAGCTCATGGAGGAGGACTCATGGGCCACTTTGGTGTCGACAAGACTCTAGCAGTGGTCAAGGAGCACTTCTACTGGCCACACATCAAGAGGACAGTAGAAGCTTGCAAGATGCATCACTTGCAAGAAGGCAAAGTCCCGAGTAACCTCACGGGTTGTATCTCCCACTGCCCATACCAACACATCCATGGGTGGACATCTCGATGGATTTTGTTCTAGGTCTGCCCAAGATCAACCACAAAGATGCAATCTTTGTAGTGGTGGACAGATTCTCCAAGATGGCACATTTCATCCCATGTGCCAATGTCAATGATGCCACGCAAACAGCTGAGCTGTTCTTCTGGGAGGTAGTACGGCTTCATGGAGTGCCAAGGACCATCGTATCAGATAGGGACACCAAGTTCCTCAGCCATTTCTGGAGGACCCTTTGGAGAAAACTAGGCACGAAGTTACTCTTCTCAACCACCTGCCATCCTCAAACCGATGGCCAAACTGAAGTTGTCAACAGGACCCTATCAACTCTTCTCAGAACAACACTAGGGAAGAACCTAAAGACTTGGGTGGAGTGCCTGCCATTCATTGAGTTCGCCTACAACCGAGCCGTGCACTCAGCAACCAAGAAGACCCCATTTGAAGTGGTATACGCTTTCAACCCTCTCACCCCATTGGAGCAAACACCACTGCCACCAGCTGAGATGACCAACCTCAACGGAGCATCCAAAGCAGAGTTCATAAGGAGGTTACACCAGAAGGTAGCAGAGAACTTGGAGAAGAGGACCGACAGTACGTGACTCATGCCAACAAAGGAAGAAAGGAGGTGATCTTTCAACCAGGCAATTGGGTGTGGCTACACCTACGGCAGGAGAGGTTCCCAAACCAAAGGAGTTCCAAGCTAGCACCAAGAGGAGATGGACCATTCAGAGTGCTCGAGAGGATCAACAACAACGCCTACCGGATCGAGCTGCCAGGTGAGTTTAATGTGTCCAATACGTTCAATGTTACTGACTTGGCCCCTTTCCATGCAGATGATCCAGTTTTGAGGACAAAACCTACTGAAGAGGGAGGAAATGATGAGGACATCAGGTCGTACATCCAGCCAGGAGACCAGACTGGCCGACCAGGAAGCTTGCCCGAGACAGCCGGACCATCTGGCCTGTGACCAGCATCACCGGACCTTCGACGTATAGGACCAGACCGGTCAACATCGCCGGCGGAGAGGCCCAAGCTTCCGGCACACTTGGTGGGGACGGAATGACACCGCCGGTCCCCCTGATGACACCGCCGACTCCGGGATCAACTTGGCCGGTCCTGAAGTCATTCCGGCCAGTACCGCGCACAATCCAGCCGGTACAGGCCATCCAGCCGAGTACACGCACAATTCCACTTCTACACAAGAGGACTTGGACCAAATGAGCTACCAGCTCCAGGACATGCACCTAGAGGAAGTCTCTACACCAGTGGTACCTCAAGGAGCAATGACAAGAAGCAGATCAAGGGCACTCTTCCACAAATTCAGCTTATGGGTCGACAAGTAGAGGAAGATCGACTAAGGACAATGGGCCAAAATGCAAATTAGAGTCCAAAGGCTTCTCAACAACACAAGGGACATCAGAGACTTGGGCTTTAGTGGCAAGAGAGGTCAGGCCCTAAAGATTTTAACCCTACTCCAAGTCAAGACTAGAGCAAGCTGCATGCCACAAGGACGGCCATGATGAGGACATCAGGTCGACATCCAGCCAGGAGACCAGACTGGCCGACCAGGAAGCTTTCCCGAGACAGCAGGACCATCTGGCGCGCCTGCCGGACCAGACAGTACCGCCGGACCCTCGACCTATAGGACCAGACCGGTCAACATCGCCGCCGGAGAGGCCCAAGCTTCCGGCACACTTGTTGGGGACGTGAATGACACCGCCGGTCCCCCTGATGACACCGCCGACTCTGGGATCAACTTGGCCGGTCCTGAAGTCATTCCGCCCAGTACCGCGCACAATCCAGCCGGTACAGGCCATCCAGCCGAGTACACGCACACTTCCACTTCTACACAAGAGGACTCGGACCAAATGAGCTACCACCTCCAGGACATGCACTTAGAGGAAGTATCTACACCAGTGGTACCTCCAGGAGCAATGACAAGAAGCAGATCAAGAGCACTCTTCCACAAATTCAGCTTATGGGTCCACAAGCTTCTAGAGGAAGAGCAGCTAAGGACAATGGGCCAGAAGAGCAAATTAGAGTCCAAAGGCTTCTCAACAACACAAGGAACATCAGAGACTTGGGCTTTAGTGGCAAGAGAGGTCAGGCCCAAAGATATTTAACTACTCCAAGTCGAAGACTAGGAGCAAGGCACGTGCATGCCCCAAGGACGGCCACCTTCCATTTCTTGGCCGTGAGGTGAGTTAAGGTAAGTTTACATTCGAATATATGCCTCTTTCTGTTTTGCAGGGTAGGATCTAGTTGTTTTACATTTTGAGTCAAGAACATTTTAGGAATAGGTCCTTTTCGGTTATGCACTTTTGTATCTTTTCCTTTGTGCACTTTTGTAAACTTTCCTTTTCTTATTTGAGTCGACCTAGAAGGTCAAGCTGTCGAGCATATTAATAAGGCTCCTTCCAGCATTGTAGTTCGACAACCTTTTGATTATTAATAAAGTAGAACTTTTTCCCTACAAGTTTTCTCTCAAGAGAGATTGTGCGCTTAGAACCTAGTTGAGACCAGCCCTCCTAGCTCTAAGTTTGTGATTTATCACGAGGTTCATCACCCCTCGTGTGGTTCACTTCACCCTTCCATCGTTTACCAACCAGAAAACCCCCATCCAGAAGCCTAAGGTTGAGTTTCTCACCTAATCTTCTACAAACAGCCCACGCGCATACATCCTTGAATCAAGGCTTGTATCATTTTGGTATCAGAGCTTAAAGCTCCTAAACCAGTTTGTTTCTATCCTTTTGCTTGTCTTGTTTTTAGTTCTTGCATTAGTTTAAGTCGCATTCAAGAAAAATCAAAAAAAACAACATCAAACTCCAAACCGAGTGCATCTAGCCTCCTACGTGTATCACTAGGGTTTAGATTCACTTTTGCATTACCATTCACGTTTTCCTTTTTGTTTAAATCATATTTCCTTTATTTTTAAGTTTAATTAAAAGAAAAGAAAAGAAAATAGAAAAGATACTAAAAGATTTCGAATTGGACAGCTAGCACAAGTTGTCAAGAAAGTTTCTTTTTCTAATTTCCTTCTTTAGAATTTTTCCTTTGCATTTTTTCAAACCACATATAAAAAGAAAACTCTCCTAATAATTTAGGAGCACCCTAATTGTCTTCTTTCTTTGTAGCACACATGGGAGAAGAGAATAGAGACGCAGCTGAAGCCATGATGGTTATGTTCACCACACTCCAAACACAACTCGCATCCATAGGCGAGAGGTTGGAGCGCTGGAGACCAGTAAGATTCCAGGCCATAAGGCACGTGAGAGCTGAGCCAGATCGTCCTGAGGGTCCTGAGTACCTTAGGACACGGCACGAACAGGAGGAACCCCAGCCAGATGGAGATGAGGACACGCAACCTCATAACTATCACCATAGGCCGAGAGGACCTCCACGGCAACCAGAGGCAGAAGATGATGGCTTTGAGCCATATGGTCTTCACCAGAGACCAAGAATGCCTCCTAGACGTCATGAGGATGGAGATGAACACACCTATAACCGGGTAATTCATCCTGATGTTAAACTAACTCCTCCAACTTTTGCAGGAAAAGTAGACCCCGAGGCTTACCTAGATTGGGAGAAGGAATGGATCATATCTTTGATCACTACAACCAACCAGGACCTAGGAGAGTCTCAATGGCAGTAGCACAACTCACGGACAATGCCCTCATCTGGTGGGATCGTGAGGTATCTGACAGAAGGAGGAAGAGAATGAGACCCAGACTCATGGGTCGACATGAAAGACCTCATGCGACAAAGGTATGTTCCACCTTACTTTCATAGGGATTTGCAACGACGTTTTCGATTTTAAGCAGGGTACCAGATCAGTAGAGGAGTACTATGAAGAGTTCGAGAGGTTAAGGAACAGATTGGAGCTCAATGATGATGAAGAAGCATTGATGGCACAATTCTTGGATGGACTCCAAGAAAGGATCAGCTGCAAGGTGGAAAGGCAAATCTACAACGACTTCAAGGACTTGTTCCACCTATCTGTGCAAGCTGAGCAGCACATCAAACGTAAGAGCCAAGACATCCGCAGCAAGCCTAAGACACCTTGGGCACCAAGCAATATGCCTAAGACCGTAGACAAAGGCAAAAGCGTAGAGATCGAGTCGAGGTTCAAGAGCAAGCCTCCTGAACCCACCCGTGACCAGAGAGAGCCTGGTAAGTCTTCTAACCTCAAAGATCACGTGACATAACTTGTTTCAAGTGCAGGAGACGTGGACACATCTCAAGGGAGTGCCCAAACAACCGAGTCATGCTGATTACGGAGGCAGGAGAATATGAGTCCCAAGATGAAGAGGACAATGAACCAGAAGGAGAGTACGGTGACATTGAGTACCCTGATGTGGGGGAAGTGCTGGTCACTAGACGGATCCTCAGTGCAATGGTGGATCCTTCAGAGACCATCCAAAGGGAGAACATCTTCCACAGCCGTTGCACCATCAAGGAAAGGTATGTAACCTCATCATAGATGGTGGTTCTTGCACTAACGTTGCTAGTGCATATATGGTTGATAAGCTAGGTCTAGAGAAGACAACGCATCCTCGACCATATAGACTGAGATGGCTCGATGACAAAGTGGAGCTAAAGATCCATGAACAAGTCATTGTACCATTCAGTGTGGGCAAGTACCAGGATCAAGTCGTGTGCGACGTGGTGCCCATGCAAGCTGGCCATCTTCTACTAGGAAGACCATGGCAGTTTGACAAAGAGACCAGGCATGATGGCCGAACCAATCTCTACACCTTCGTGCATGACAAGAGAAAGGTCAGCCTAGCTCCTCTTACACCTGCCCAAGTACATGAGCTACAACTCCAAATGAGTAAGGAAAAGAAACTTGTCAAGTCTAACTTTCTTATTCAACCTAGTCATGTCCGGAGAGCTTTAGCCTCAAAGGACTTAATGTTACTAATGGTTTTCAAGGAAGTGTTGAGTATAGAACAGGGACAGGTAGAGCTACCTCATGAAGTAGCAACTCTCCTCAACAAATTCCAGGATGTATTTCCAGAGGAGATACCAGCAGGCTTGCCTCCTTTACGTGGCATAGAACACCAGATTGATCTAGTGCCCGGAACAGCCCTGCCCAACCGGCCAGCCTACCGGATGAGTCCAGAGGAGTCCAAGGAGCTTGAGAAGCATGTCAAGGAACTCCTGGAGAAAGGATATGTTCGAGAGAGCCTCAGTCCATGTGCCGTACCAGTGCTACTAGTGCCCAAGAAGGATGGGACTTGGCGCATGTGCGTGGACTGCCGAGCCATCAACAACATCACAGTCAAGTACAGGCATCCAATACCACGACTGGATGACATGCTAGATGAGCTGAGTGGAGCCACGGTCTTCTCCAAGATAGACCTCAAAAGTGGATACCACCAGGTAAGAATGAAGGAAGGTGATGAGTGGAAGACTGCTTTCAAGACAAAGCAAGGGCTCTACGAGTGGACAGTCATGCCATTTGGCTTGACTAATGCCCCAAGCACCTTCATGCGCCTTATGAACCAAGTTCTTAGGGCGTACATCAGTAAGTTTGTGGTAGTTTATTTTGATGACATACTTGTTTATAGTAAGTGCCTACGGGAACACCTCACACATCTTGAGATGGTACTTAAAACCCTTCGACAAGAAGAGCTTTATGCCAATCTCAAGAAGTGCACCTTTTGTACTGATAAGCTTGTCTTTTTAGGTTTTGTTGTGAGTTCACAGGGCCTACAGGTTGATGAAGAGAAGATTCGAGCCATACAAGAATGGCCAACACCAGGAAACATCAGCCAAGTAAGGAGCTTCCATGGACTGGCCAGCTTCTATAGGAGATTCGTGCCCAACTTCAGCAGTATTGCCTCACCACTGACGGCAGTAGTGAAGAAGAACGTGGGATTCAGCTGGGGAGAAGCTCAGGAGAAGGCATTCAAGGCCTTGAAGGATAGCCTTACACACGCACCAGTGCTAGTCCTTCCCGACTTCAACAAGACGTTTGAAGTGGAGTGTGATGCCTCTGGAATAGGCATAGGAGCAATGCTAACCCAAGGAGGGAGGCCAGTGGCATACTTCAGTGAGAAACTAGGTGGTGCCTCACTGAACTACCCCACTTATGACAAGGAGCTATATGCCCTTGTCCGAGCACTGGAAACTTGGCAGCATTACTTGCTGTCCAAGGATTTTGTGATCCACACTGATCACGAGACTCTCAAACACCTCAGAGGGCAAACCAATCTCAAGAGGAGACATGCCAGGTGGATGGAGTTCATAGAGACCTTCCCGTACATCATCAAGTACAAGAAGGGCAAAGATAATGTGGTAGCCGATGCACTATCAAGGAGGTTTGCCTTGATATCAACCATGGAGGCAAAGGTCCTAGGATTCGAGCACATCAAGGACCTATACAAGGATGATCCTGACTTTGCTGAGAGCTACAAGGAGTGTGGCACAGGGAGTCATGGCAAGTTCTACATCCATGAAGGATTCTTGTTCCGAGAAAGAAGGCTGTGCATACCACAAGGATCATTAAGGGAGCTTATCATCCGAGAAGCTCATGGTGGAGGACTCATGGGCAACTTTGGTGTCGACAAGACTCTAGCAGTGGTCAAGGAGCACTTCTACTGGCCACACATCAAGAGGACAGTAGAAGCTCATTGTGCAAGATGCATCACTTGCAAGAAGGCAAAGTCCCGAGTGCAACCTCACGGGTTGTATCTCCCACTGCCCATACCCACACATCCATGGGTGGACATCTCAATGGACTTTGTTCTAGGTCTGCCCAAGATCAACCACAAAGATGCAATATTTGTAGTGGTGGACAGATTCTCCAAGATGGCACACTTCATTCCATGTGCCAATGTCAATGATGCCACACAAACAGTTGAGCTGTTCTTCAGGGAGATAGTACGGCTTCATGGAGTGCCAAGGACGATCGTATCAGACAGGGACACCAAGTTCCTCAGCCATTTCATGAGGACCCTTTGGAGAAAGCTAGGCACGAAGCTACTCTTCTCTACCACCTGCCATCCTCAAACCGATGGCCAAACTGAAGTTGTCAACAGGACCCTATCAACTCTTCTCAGAACAACACTAGGGAAGAACCTAAAGACTTGGGTGGAGTGCCTGCCATTCATTGAGTTCGCCTACAACCGAGCCGTGCACTCAGCAACCAAGAAGAACCCATTTGAAGTGGTATACGGTTTCAACCCTCTCACCCCATTGGAGCAAACACCACTGCCACCAGCTGAGATGACCAACCTCAACGGAGCATCCAAAGCAGAGTTCATAAGGAGGTTACACCAGAAGGTAGCAGAGAACTTGGAGAAGAGGACCGACAGTACGTGACTCATGCCAACAAAGGAAGAAAGGAGGTGATCTTTCAACCAGGCGATTGGGTGTGGCTAAACCTACGGCAGGAGAGGTTCCCAAACCTAAGGAGTTCCAAGCTAGCACCAAGAGGAGATGGACCATTCAGAGTGCTCGAGAGGATCAACAACAACGCCAACCGGATCGAGCTGCCAGGTGAGTTTAATGTGTCCAATACGTTCAATGTTATTGACTTGGCCCCTTTCCATGCAGATGATCCAGTTTTGAGGACAAAACCTACTGAAGAGGGAGGGAATGATGAGGACATCAGGTCGTACATCCAGCCAGGAGACCAGACTGGCCGACCAGGAAGCTTGCCCGAGACAGCAGGACCATCTGGGGCGCCTGCCGGACCAGACAGTACCGCCGGACCCTCGACCTATAGGACCAGACCGGTCAACATCGCCGGCGGAGAGGCCCAAGCTTCCGGCACACTTGGTGGGGACGTGAATGACACCGCCGTCCCCCTGATGACACCGCCGACTCCGGGATCAACTTGGCCGGTCCTGAAGTCATTCCGGCCAGTACCGCGCATAGTCCAGCCGGTACAGGCCATCCAGCCGAGTACACGCACACTTCCACTTCTACACAAGAGGACTCGGACCAAATGAGCTACCAGCTCCAGGACATGCACTTAGAGGAAGTCTCACACCAGTGGTACCTCCAGGAGCAATGACAAGAAGCAGATCAAGAGCACTCTTCCACAAATTCAGCTTATGGGTCGACAAGCTTCTAGAAGAAGAGCAGCTAAGGACAATGGGCCAGAAGAGCAAATTAGAGTCCAAAGGCTTCTCAACAACACAAGGAACATCAGAGACTTGGGCTTTAGTGGCAAGAGAGGTCAAGGCCCAGAGATTTTAACCCTACCCAAGTCAAGACTAGGAGCAAGGCGCTGCATGCCACAAGGACGGGCCACCTTCCATTTCTTGGCCGTGAGGTGAGTTAAGGTAAGTTTACATTCAATATATGCCTCTTTCTGTTTTGCAGGGTAGGATCTAGTTGCTTTACATTTTGAGTCAAAAACATTTTAGGAATAGGTCCTTTTTCGGTTATGCACTTTTGTATTTTTTCCTTTTGCACTTTTGTAAACTTTCCTTTTCTTTATTTGAGTCGAATTTAGAAGGTCAAGCTGTCGAGCATATTAATAAGGCTCCTTCCAGCATTGTAGTTCACAACCTTTTTGATATTAATAAAGTAGGACTTTCTTGCAACAAGTTTTCTCTGTAAGAATCTTGTGCGCTTAGAACCTAGTTGAGACCAGCCCTCCTAGCTCTAAGTTTGTGATTTATCACGAGGTTCATCACCCCTCGTGTGGTTCACTTCACCCTTCCATCGCTTACCAACCAGAAAACCCCTATCCAGAAGCCTAAGGTTGAGTTTCTCACCTAATCTTCTACAAACCTGGTCTCTTTGTCAAACTGTTGTGGTCTTCCTATCAGAAGATGGCCAGCAGTACATGCACTGAATGGCACAATGACTTGCTCATGGATCTTGAGCTTCACTTTGTCATCGAGCCATCTTAGTCTATATGGTTGAGGGTGCCTTGTCTTCTCTAGACCTAGCTTATCAATCATATATGCACTAGCAACGTTAGTGCAAGAACCACCATCTATGATGAGGTTACATACCTTGCCCTTGATGGTGCAACGGCTGTGGAAGATGTTCTCCCTTTGGATTGTCTCTGAAGGATCCACCATTGCACTGAGGATGCGTCTAGTGACCAGCACTTCCCCCACATCAGGGTACTCGATGTCACCATATTCCTCTTCTGGTTCATAGTCCTCTTCATCTTGGGACTCATATTCTCCAGCCTCCGTAATCAGCATGACCCGGTTGTTTGGGCACTCCCTTGAGATGTGTCCACGACCCCTACACTTGAAACAAGTGATGTCACATGATCTTTGAGGGTTAGAAGACTTACCAGGCTCTCTCTGGTCACGGGTGGGTTAAGGAGGCTTGCTCTTGAACCTTGACTCGATCTCTATGCTCTTGCCTTTGTCTACGTGCTTGGGAATGTTGCTTGGTGCCCAAGGTGTCTTAGGATTGCTGCAGATGTCTTGGCTCTTACATTTGATGTGCTGCTCAGCCTGGACAGAGAGGTGGAACAAGTCTTTGAAGTCATTGTAGATTTGCCTTTCCACCTTGCGGCTGATCCTTTCTTGGAGTCCATCCAAGAATTGTGCCATCAATGCTTCTTCATCATCATTGAGCTCCAATCTGTTCCTTAGCTTCTCGAACTCTTCATAGTACTCCTCTACTGATCTGGTACCCTGTTTAAGAGTACGAAAACGACGTTGCAAGTCCCTATGAAAGTAAGGTGGAACCAACCTTTGTCGCATGACATCCTTCATGTCGACCCATGAGTCTATGGGCCTCATTCTTTTCCTCCTTCTCTCAGATACCTCACGATCCCACCAGATGAGGGCATTGTCCGTGAGTTGTGCTACTGCCATGGAGACTCTCCTAGGTCCTGGTTGGTTGTAATGATCAAAGATATGATCCGTTCTTCTCTCCCAATCTAGGTAAGCCTCAGGGTCTACTTTTCCTGCAAAACCTGGAGGAGTTAGCTTAACATCAGGATGAGTTACCCGGTGTTAGGTGTGTTCATCTCCATCCTCATGATGTCTAGGAGGCATCCTTGGTCTCTGGTGAAGACCATATGGCTCGAAGCCATTATCTTCTGCCTCTGGTTGCCGTGGAGGCCCTCTCGGCCTATGGTGATAGTTATGAGGTTGGGTGTCCTCATCTCCATCTGGCTGGGGCTCCTCCTGTTCGTGCAGTGTCCTAAGGTGCTCAGGACCGTCAGCACGGTCTTGCTCAGCTCCCACGTGCCTTATGTCCTGGAATCTCACAGGCCTCTCCATGCGCTCCAATCTCTCGCCTATGGATGCGAGTTGCGTTTGGAGGGTCGTGAACATGGCCATAATGGCTTCGGTTGCTTCTCTATTTTCTTCTGCCATTGTGTGCTACAAAGAAAGAAGACAAGTTATGATACTCCTAAATTATTAGGAGGGTTTTCTTTTTATAAGGGATTCAAAAAAATACAAAAAAGAAAGTTCTAAGGAATGGAAAATTCGAAAATATGGAGATTTGAATAAAAGGAAATTTTCTTGACAACTATTGCTAGCTGTCCAATTCGAAATCTTTTGGTATTTTTCCTATTTTCTTTTCTTTTTTTTTTCTTTTCTTTTAATTTAACTTAAAAATAATAGAAATATGATTCTAACAAAAATGAAAGTCGAATATAGCAATGCAAGAATGATTCTAGAACCTAGTGATGCACGTAGGAACTAGATGCACTCGGTATGAACATAGATGTTATTTTTTTGATTTTCTGGAATGAAACTTAAACTAATGCAAGAACAAGAAACAAGACAAGCTTAAGGATAGAAACAACCTGGTTTAGGGGCTTTAAGCTCTGATACCAAAATGATACAAGCCTCGATTCAAGGATTATATGTGCGTGGGCTGTTTGGAGAAGGTTAGGTGAGAAACTCGACCTTAGACTTCTTGGATAGGGGTTTTTGGGTTGGTATTTGATGGAAGGGTGAAGTGAACCACACGAGGGATGATGAACCTCGTGATAAATCACAAACTTAGAGCTAGGAGGGCTGGTCTCAACTAGGTTCTAAGCACACAAGATTCTTGAGAGAAAACCTGTTAGAAAATTCGATCTTTATTGATTAGCAAAAAGGTTGTTGAACTACAATGCTGGAAGGAGCCTTATTAATATGCACGACAGCTTGACCTACTAGGGTCGACTCAAATAAGAAAAGGAAAATTTACAAAAGTGCACAAAAGGAAAATATACAAAAGTGTATAATCGAAAAAGGACCTATTCCTAAAATTTCTTTGACTCAATAAATGTAAATATTCTAGATCCTACCCTCCAAAACAGAAAGAGGCAAATATTCTTATTGAAAACTTACCTTACTTACCTCACGGCCAAGAAATGGAAGGTGGCCGTCCTTGTGGCATGCACGCACCTTGCTCCTAGTCTTCGACTTGGAGTAGGGTTAGGAATCTTTGGGCCCTGACCTCTCTTGCCACTAAAGCCCAAGTCTCTAATGTTCCTTGTGTTGTTGAGAAGCCTTTGGACTCTACTTTGCACTTCTGGCCCATTGTCCTTAGTTGATCTTCCTCTAGGAGCTTGTAGACCCATAAGCTGAACTTGTGGAAGAGTGCTCTTGATCTGCTTCTTGTCATTGCTCCTGGTCGCACTACGGGTGTGGAGACTTCCTCTAGATGCATGTCCTGAAGCTGGTAACTTATCTGGTCCGAGTTTCCTTGTGTAGAAGTAGAAATGCTCGTGCACTGGGCTGGATCGGCTGTACCAGCTGGACTGTGCGAGGTACTGGCCGGAATGTCTTCAGGACCGGCCAAGTTGATCCCGGAGTTGGTGGCATCACCAAGGGGACCGGCGGTGTCATCCACATCACCACCAAGTGTGCTGGAAGCTTGGGTCTCTCCGCCGGGAATGCTGGTCGGTCTGGTCCTATTGGTCGAAGGTCCGGCAGTACCGCTTGGGCCGGCGGTACCGCTTGGGCCGGCAGACGTGCCAGATGGCCCGGCTGTCTCGGGCAAGCTTCCTGGTCGGCCAGTCTGGTCTCCTGGCTGGATGTACGACCTGATGTCCTCATCAGCAAACCACTCTTTCTACTCCTTTTTAGGTGGATACTCTGGTTTATTTCAGATCTCTATCCACCCTGAAGATCAGGAGAAAATGATATTTACATGCCCCTATGGTATCTCTGCCTATCGAAGGATGCCATTTGGGTTGTGTAATGCAAACCACTCTAGTTTATGGATGATTTCTTTGTGTATGGTTCTTCCTTTGGTGTTTGTCTTTCAAACCAGTGTAGGGTACTCAAGCATTGTGAGGAAACAAACTTCTTTCTCAACAGGGAGAAATGTCATTTCATGGTTCATGAGGGCAATTTGCTAGGGCATAGGATATCAGCAAGTGGTATAGAGGTTGACAAGAGAAAGATAGACATTGATAAAAGCCTCGATTCAAGGCTAATATGCGCGTGGGCTGTTTGGAGAAGGTTAGGTGAGAAACTCGACCTTAGACTTCTTGGATAGGGAGTTTTGGGTTGGTATTCGATGGAAGGGTGAAGTTAACCACACGAGGGGTGATGAACCTTGTGATAAATCACAAACTTAGAGCTAGGAGGACTGGTCTCAACTAGGTTCTAGAAAAACTTGTAGAGAGAAAATTCGCACTTTATTAATATCAAAAAGGTTGTCGAACTACAATGCCGGAAGGAGCCTTATTAATATGCTTAACAGCTCGACCTTCTAGGGATGACTCAAATAAGAAAAGGAAAATTTACAAAAGTGCACAAAAAGAAAAGATACAAAAGTGTATAATCGAAAAACGACCTATTCCTAAAATGTCTTTGACTCAATAAATGTAAATATTCTGGATCCTACCCTGCAAAACAGAAAGAGGCAAATATTCTTATTGAAAACTTACCTTACTTACCTCACGACCAAGAAATGGAAGGTGGCCGTCCTTGTGGCATGCCCGCGCCTTGCTCCTAGTCTTCGACTTGGAGTAGGGTTAGGAATCTTTGGGCCCTGACCTCTCTTGCCACTAAAGGCCAAGTCTCTGATGTCCCTTGTGTTGTTGAGAAGCCTTTGGACTCTTCTTTGCACTTCTGGCCCATTGCCCTCAGTTGATCTTCCTCTAGGAGCTTGTCGACCCATAAGCTGAACTTGTGGAAGAGTGCTCTTGATCTGCTCCTTGTCATTGCTCCTGGTGGGACTACTGGTGTGGAGACTTCCTCTAGATGCATGTCCTGAAGCTGGTAGCTTATCTGGTCCGAGTTTCCTTGTGTAGAAGTAGAAATGCTCGTGCACTCGGCTGGATCGGCTGTACCGGCTGGACTGTGCGAGGTACTGGCCGGAACATCTTCAGGACCGGCCAAGTTGATATCAGAATTGGTGGCATCACCAAGGGGACCGGCGGTGTCATCCACATCGCCACCAAGTGTGCCGGAAGCCTGGGTCTCTCCGCCGGCAATGCTGCTCGGTCTGGTCCTATTGGTCGAGGGTCCGGCGGTACCGCTTGGGCCGGCAGACGTGCCAGATGGCCCGGCTGTCTCGGGCAAGCTTCCTGGTCGGCCATTCTGGTCTCCTGGCTGGATGTACGACCTGATGTCCTCATCATCCCCTCCCTCTTCAGTAGGTTTTGTCCTCAAAACTGGTTCATCTGCATGGAAAGGGGCTAAGTCAAATACGTTGAACGTGTTGGACACATTAAACTCACCTTGAAGCTCGATCCGGTAGGCATTGTTGTTGAGCTTCTCAAGCACTCTGCATGGTCCATCTCCTCTTGGTGCTAGCTTGGAACTCCTTAGGTTTGAGAACCTCTCCTGCCGTAGGTGTAGCCACACCCAATCGCCTGGTTGAAAATCACCTCCATTCTTCCCTTGTTGGCATGAGTCACGTACTGCCCGGTCCTCTTCTCCAAGTTTTCTGCTACCTTCTGGTGTAACTTCCTTATGAACTCTGCCTTGGATGCTCCGTTGAGGTTGGTCATCTCAGCTGGTGGTAGTGGCGTTTGCTCCAATGGGGTGAGAGGGTTGAAGCTGTATACTACTTCAAATGGTGTCTTCTTGGTTGCTGAGTGCACGGCTCTGTTGTAAGCGAACTCTATGAATGGCAGGCACTCCACCCAAGTCTTTAGGTTCTTCCCTAGTGTAGTCCTGAGAAGGGTTGATAGTGTCCTGTTGACAACTTCAGTTTGGCCATCGGTTTGAGGATGGCAGGTGGTAGAGAAGAGTAGCTTCGTGCCTAGCTTCCTCCAAAGGGTCCTCCAAAAATGGCTGAGGAACTTGGTGTCCATGTCTGATACGATGGTCCTTGGCACTCCATGAAGCCGTACTATCTCCCTGAAGAACAGCTCAGCTGTTTGCGTGGCATCATTGACATTGGCACACGGAATGAAGTATGCCATCTTGGAGAATCTGTCCACCACTACAAAGATTGCATCTTTTTGGTTGATCTTGGGCAGACCTAGAACAAAGTCCATTGAGATGTCCACCCATGGATGTGTAGGCATGGGAAGTGGGAGATACAACCCGTGGGGTTGCACTCGGGACTTTGCCTTCTTGCAAGTGATGCATCTTGCACAATGAGCTTCTACTGTCCTCTTGATGTGTGGCCAGTAGAAGTGCTCCTTGACCACTCCTAGAGTCTTGTCGACACCAAACTGGCCCATGAGTCCTCCTCCATGAGCTTCTCGGATGATAAGCTCCCTCAATGATCCTTGTGGTATGCACAACCTTCTCTCTCGGAACAAGAATCCCTCATGGATGTAAAACTTGCCATGACTCCCTGTGCCACACTCCTTGTAGCTCTCAGCAAAGTCAGGATCATCCTTGTATAGGTCATTGATGTGCTCGAATCCTAGGACCTTTGCCTCCATGGTTGATATCAAGGCAAACCTCCTTGATAGTGCATCGGCTACCACATTATCTTTGCCCTTCTTGTACTTGATGATGTACGGGAAGGTCTCTATGAACTCCATCCACCTGGCATGTCTCCTCTTGAGATTGGTTTTCCCTCTGAGGTGTTTGAGAGTCTCGTGATCAGTGTGGATCACAAACTCCTTGGACAGCAAGTAATGCTGCCAAGTCTCCAATGCTCGGACAAGGGCATAGAGCTCCTTGTCATAAGTGGGGTAGTTCAGTGAGGCACCACCTAGCTTCTCACTGAAGTATGCCACTGGTCTCCCTCCTTGGGTTAGCACTGCTCCTATGCCTATCCCAGAGGCATCACACTCCACTTCAAACGTCTTGTTGAAGTCGGGCAGGACTAGCACTGGTGCATGTGTAAGGCTGTCCTTCAAGGCCTGGAATGCCTTCTCCTGAGCTTCTCCCCAGCTGAATCCCACGTTCTTCTTCACTACTGCCGTCAGTGGTGAGGCAATACTGCTGAAGTTGGGCACGAATCTCCTATAGAAGCTGGCCAGTCCGTGGAAGCTCTTTACTTGGCTGATGTTGCCTGGTGTTGGCCATTCTTGTATGGCTCGAATCTTCTCTTCATCAACCTGTAGGCCCTGTGAACTCACAACAAAACCTAAAAAGACAAGCTTATCAGTACAAAAGGTGCACTTCTTGAGATTGGCATAAAGCTCTTCTTGTCGAAGGGTTTTAAGTACCATCTCAAGATGTGTGAGGTGTTCTCGTAGGCACTTACTATAAACTAGTATATCATCAAAGTAAACCACTACAAACTTACTGATGTACGCCCTAAGAACTTGGTTCATAAGGCGCATTAAGGTGCTTGGGGCATTAGTCAAGCCGAATGGCATGACTGTCCACTCGTATAGCCCTTGCTTTGTCTTGAAAGCAGTCTTCCATTCATCACCTTCCTTCATCCTGACCTGGTTGTATACACTCTTGAGGTCTATCTTGGAGAAGACCGTGCCTCCACTCAGCTCATCAAGCATGTCATCCAGCCGTGGTATCGGATGCCGGTACTTGACTGTGATGTTGTTGATTGCTCGGCAGTCCACGCACATGCGCCAAGTCCCATCCATCTTGGGCACTAGTGGCACTGGTACGGCACATGGACTGAGGCTCTCTCGAACATAGCCTTTCTCCAGGAGCTCCTTGACTTGCTTCTCAAGCTCCTTGGACTCCTCTGAACTCATCCTGTAGGCTGGCCGGTTGGGCAGGGCTGTTCCGGGCACTAGATCGATCTGGTGTTCTATGCCACGTAAACGAGGCAAGCCTGCTCGTATCTCCTCTGGGAACACACCCTGGAACTTGTTGAGGAGAGTTGCTACTTCAGGAGGTAGCTCTACCTGTTCCTGTTCTATACTAAAATTTCTTTGAAGACCATTAGTAACATTAAATCCTTTGAGGCTAAAGCTCTCCGGACATGGCTTGGTTGAATAAGAAAATTAGACTTGATAGTTTCTTTTCCTTACTCATTTGGAGTTGTAGCTCGTGTACCTGGGCAGGTGTAAGAGGACCCAAGCTGACCTTTCTTTTGTCATGCACAGAAGTGTAGAGATTGGTTCGGCCATCATGCCTGGCCTCTTTGTCAAAGTGCCATGGCCTTCATAGCAGAAGATGGCCAGCTTGCATGGGCACCACGTCGCACACGACTTGGTCTTGGTACTTGCCCACACTGAATGGCACGGTGACTTGCTCATGGATCTTGAGCTCTACTTTATCATCGAGCCATCTCAGTCTATATTGTCGAGGATGCCTTGTCTTCTCTAGACCTAGCTTATCAACCATATATGCACTAGCAATGTTAGTGCAAGAACCACCTTCTATGATGAGGTTACATACCTTGCCCTTGATGGGCAACGGCTGTTGAAGGTGTTCTCCCTTTGGATGGTCTCTGATGGATCCACCATTGCACTGAGGATGCGTCTAGTGACTAGCACTTCCCCCACATCAAGGTACCCAATGTCACCATATTCTTCTTCTGGTTCATAGTCCTCTACATCTTGGGACTCATATTCTCCAGCCTCCGTAATCAGCATGATCCGGTTGTTTGGGCACTCCCTTGAGATGTGTCCACGACCCCTACACTTGAAATAAGTGATGTCACGTGATCTTTGAGGGTTAGAAGACTTGCTAGGCTCTCTCTGGTCACGGACGGGTTCCGGAGGCTTGCCCTTGAACCTTGACTCAATCTCTATGCTCTTGCCTTTGTCTACGGGCTTGGGAATATTGCTTGGTGCCCAAGGTGTCTTAGGCTTGCTGTGGATGTCTTGGCTCTTACGTTTGATGTGCTGTTCAGCCTGGATAGATAGGTGGAACAAGTCTTTGAAGTCATTGTAGATTTGCCTTTCCACCTTGCGGCTGACTCTTTCTTGGAGTCCATCCAAGAATTGTGCCATCAATGCTTCTTCATCATCATTGAGCTCTAGTATGTTCCTTAGCTTCTCGAACTCTTCATAGTACTCCTCTACTGATTTGGTACCCTGCTTAAGAGTACAAAAACGACGTTGCAAGTCCCTATGAAAGTAAGGTGGAACAAACCTTTGTCACATGACATCCTTCATGTCGACCCATGAGTCTATGGGCCTCATTCTTTTCCTCCTTCTGTCAAATACCTCACGATCCCACCAGATGAGGGCAGTGTCCGTGAGTTGTGCTACTGCCAGTGAGACTCTCCTAGGCCCTGGTTGGTGGTAATGATCAAAGATATGATCCATTCTTCTCTCCCAATCTAGGTAAGCCTCGGGGTCTACTTTTCCTGCAAAACTTGGAGGAGTTAGCTTAACATCAGGATGAGTTACCCAGTTGTAGGTGTGTTCATCTCCATCCTGATGATGTCTAGGAGGCCTCCTTGGTCTCAGGTGAAGACCATATGGCTCGAAGCCATCATCCTCTGCTTCTGGTTGCCGTGGAGGTCCTCTCGGCCTATGGTGATAGTTATGAGGTTGTGTGTCCTCATCTCCATCTGGCTGGGGCTCCCCCTGTTCTTGCCGTGTCCTAAGGTGCTCAGGACCCTCAGCATGGTCTTGCTCAGCTCTCACGTGCCTTATGGCCTGGAATCTCACCAGCCTCTCCACGCACTCTAACCTCTCGCCTATTGATGCGAGTTGTGTTTGGAGAGTGGTGAACATGGCCATCAGGGCCTCGGCTGCTTCTCTATTCTCTTCTGCCATTGCGTACTACAAAGAAAGAAGACAAGTTATGCTACTACTAAATTGTTAGCAGGGTTATCTTTTATAAAGGGATTCGGAAAAATGCAAAAAGGAAAGTTCTAAGGAATGGAAAATTCGAAAATATGGATATTTGAATAAAAGGAAATTTTTCTTGACAACTATTGCTAGCTGTCCAATTCGAAATCTTTTGGTATTTTTCCTATTTTCGTTTCTTTTCTTTTTCTTTTCTTTTAATTTAACTTAAAAATAATAGAAATATGATTCTAACAAAAGGAAAGTCGAATATAGCAATGCAAGAATGATTCTAGAACCTAGTGATGCACGTAGGAACTAGATGCACTCGGTATGAACTTAGATGTTATTTTTTTTTATTTTCTGGAATGAAACTTAAACTAATGCAAGAACAAGAAACAAGACAAGCTAAAGGATAGAAACAACCTGGTTTAGGAGCTTTAAGCTCTGATACCAAAATGATACAAGCCTCGATTCAAGGCTTATATGCGCGTGGGCTGTTTGGAGAAGGTTTAGGTGAGAAACTAGACCTTAGACTTCTTGGATAGGGGGTTTTGGGTTGGTATTCGATGGAAGGGTGAAGTGAACCACACGAGGGGTGATGAACCTCGTGATAAATCACAAACTTAGAGCTAGGAGGACTGGTCTCAACTAGGTTCTATGTGCACAAGCTTCTTGAGAGAAAAACTTGTAGAGAGAAAATTCGCACTTTACTAATATCAAAAAGGTTGTCGAACTACAATGCTGGAAATAGCCTTATTAATATGCTCGATAGCTTGACCTTCTAGGGTCGACTTAAATAAGAAAAGGAAAATTTACAAAAGTGCACAAAAGGAAAAGATACAAAAGTGTATAATCGAAAAAGGACCTATTTCTAAAATGTCTTTGACTCAATAAATGTAAATATTCTAGATCCTACCCTGCAAAACAGAAAGAGGCAAATATTCTTATTGAAAACTTACCTTACTTACCTCACGACCAAGAAATGGAAGGTGGCCGTCCTTGTGGCATGCCCGCGCCTTGCTCCTAGTCTTCGACTTGGAGTAGGGTTAGGAATCTTTGGGCCCTGACCTCTCTTGCCACTAAAGCCCAAGTCTCTAATGTTCCTTGTGTTGTTGAGAAGCCTTTGGACTCTACTTTGCACTTCTGGCCCATTGTCCTTAGTTGATCTTCCTCTAGGAGCTTGTAGACCCATAAGCTGAACTTGTGGAAGAGTGCTCTTGATCTGCTTCTTGTCATTGCTCCTGGTCGCACTACGGGTGTGGAGACTTCCTCTAGATGCATGTCCTGAAGCTGGTAACTTATCTGGTCCGAGTTTCCTTGTGTAGAAGTAGAAATGCTCGTGCACTCGGCTGGATCGGCTGTACCGGCTGGACTGTGCGAGGTACTGGCCGGAATGTCTTCAGGACCGGCCAAGTTGATCCCGGAGTTGGTGGCATCACCAAGGGGACCGGCGGTGTCATCCACATCACCACCAAGTGTGCTGGAAGCTTGGGTCTCTCCGCCGGGAATGCTGGTCGGTCTGGTCCTATTGGTCGAAGGTCCGGCAGTACCGCTTGGGCCGGCGGTACCGCTTGGGCCGGCAGACGTGCCAGATGGCCCGGCTGTCTCGGGCAAGCTTCCTGGTCAGCCAGTCTGGTCTCCTGGCTGGATGTACGACCTGAGGTCGTCATAAGACATGATGACAGATCTTGCAACTCCAACCTGAGATAAGGGAATAAAAAGCTTCTTGGGACTTGCTGCATTTTATCGAAGATTGAAAAGCCTTTGGTAAGAGCACCCATATTTCAGCCACCTGATTGGGATCTTCCTTTCAAAGTAATGTGCGATACAAGGGACTACGCTGTTGCAGCGGTTCTAGGACAAAGGAAAAAACGTAAGTTGTGCATCAGTAGAACCCTTGATGAGGCTCAAATGAAATATGCAACCACTGAGCAGGAGTTATTGGTCATAGTGTTTTCCTTTTAGAATTTCAGTTCCTACCTGGTTGAGTCTAAGGTGATTGGGCACACAGACTATGCAGCACTACGACACTTGCTGGCTAAGAAAGATGCCATACGCACCAAGGTTTTTGCGATAGATGTTTCTTTTTGCAGGAATTCGTCTTGGAGATTAAGGATAAGAAAGGAATTGAAATTGGGGTAGCATACCACCTATTAAGGATGAGGGTCAATCAGTTGTTACCAATCAATGATTCCCTACTAGAAGAGCAAGTCAATTTGGTTAAGGTCTTCAAGATGAATGATGTTTTGGATGAGGCAATAATGTCAACTTTAATGGAAGTGAGTAGCCATGGTATACAGATTTTGTGTTTTGGCTGGAGATATGGAGCCACCAAACCTCCAATTTATCAGAGGAAAATTTTCTACAAAGGATGTCCAGCATTACTACTCGGATGAGCCGTTTCTATACAGACTAGGAAAGGATAAGCTGTTTCGGAGATGTCTATCGGAGGGGGAAGTTTCCGGGGTTCTTTTGTATTGTCACGATTCATATTATGGGGGATATTTTGTTATGTATAAGACGGTTTCCAAGGTTCTTCAAGCGGTTTTTTGGTGGCGAACCACGTTTAAGGACACCAACGATATCTGTAATCCTTGCCAACAAAAGGGAGTACCAGCAAGAGGAATGAAATGCTACAAAGCCCAATCCTCAAGGATGAGTTATTCAACTCCTGGGAAATTGACTTCATGGGACTGTTCCCTTTCTCCTATGGGAACCAGTACATACTCGAGGCAGTCAAATATTCTCCAAATGGGTTGATGCTCTAGCCAAACCGACGAATGATGCAAAAGTCATTCTTAAGCTTTCAAGACGATTATTTTCACATGTTTTGGAGTTCCTAGAATAGTGATAAGTGATGGAGGCACCAACTACATCAAAAAGGTCTTTGAGAACCTTTTGAAAAAGCATGGGGTTAAACACAAGGAAGACATGATGTATCACCCTCAGACATCAGTTCTGGTGAAAATTTCGAAATGGTAGATCAAGGCAATATTGGAGAAGACAGTGGGAAAAACCAAGAAAGATTGGGCAGTCAAATTAGACAATGCCTTTTGGGCATACTGTACAACATATAAGACGCGTATTAGAACAACTCCTTTCAACCTCCTCTATGGAAAATCTTGCCATCTTCTAGTAGAGATCGAGTACAAAGAGTTTTGGGCAACAAAATTCATGATCTTTGATCTCAAGATAGCTGCCAAGAAATGGCTGAGACATCTGAAGGAACTTGAGAAGTTTAGACAAGATGCATCTGAAGGAACTTGATACATCTGAAAATTTCAGAATCTATAAGGAAAAGACTAAGGCATTTCATGACAAGAAGTTCAGAAAGCGTGATTTCAGAGCGGATGATCAGGTTCTGCTGTTTAACTCCCGGTTGAAGTTGTTTCCCAGGAATCTCAAATAATGATGGTCAGGACCCTTCCAAATAAAATAAGTCCAGCCCTACAGAGCAATTATGCTGATCAACCACTCAGGAGAGTAATTCACCGTGAATGGGCAACACAGCAGGCCTACTAGGCAAGTTTGAAATTGGAGGAAAGCGATACAGTTTCTATTCTGGATTCCACAACCGCCCAAATATTGGAACCGTCAAGCTGAGACATAAAACAAGCGCGTTTGGGAGGCATTCCCATGTTATCCTTTTATATAAAACTTTTCATTTTCAGTCTTTTGTTGTTTTAAACTTGTTTTAGTCTTTTATTTTATTTCAGGTGAAGAATGCACAGAAACGGTGTTCCTAAACCATCGGCAAGTTGGCCGATCGGTAGGCCGATCGCACACAGGAAACACAACACAGCCCAATCCTGGAATCCAGCGATCTGCTGGCTGATTGCGTGGACCAATCGCACAAGGCAGAGCTCGAGATTTTCCTGGAATCCAGCCCGATCGGATAGACAACCAACATGCACTTCCTCTGGACGCCTGTAATTGGCAACCAGCCGATCGGCCAAGCTGATCCCGCACCGCTAACATGCGATCTCCCACAGATCGGGCCCTCAGCCAATCGTACGGGCCAAATATGCATAGGTCCCACCTTCCTATAAAAGAATTTTTTTATCTTCTTCTTCATTCCCCATTGTTGCAACCTCCAAATCAAAAAATTGAGAGAGAAAGAAACTTCCCATTGCACTCACCAGTTTCATACACAATCCTTGAGCTTAAAGTAGAATTTTTCATCCCTAAATTCATCTACTCATTCACTATAATCATCAAATCCAAGGTATGCACATTATTTCCCTAACTATTCACTTTCTCCAATTTTTCATTCAAAGAACAGTTGTCCATGGAAACATGTTATTGTAGAGTTACGATTGTTCTATTATACTTGGGTTCATCAATTTTGTCACTAATTTCATGTTTAAAAGAACAAATTGAATTTCGGAGAAATTAGGGTTTTGAGAAAATTTGGAGAATTGGAAATTTTGGGTTTCCTTGTTGTATTGGTTTGAAAAGGCTAATTGTACTATTGGATATAAGACCTATGGAATTCGATTGCTCGTAATAATGGTTGTGTAAATTCGATAATTGGGCATTAAGGGATTTATTTAGGAATTTGGAAGAAAAGGATCACTAGGCTTGTACTCTTTTGAATGTTTAACTCCCTTGTGATTTGGCAAATTGAGCATAACGATACAATTGGTTCATTGGGGTATTTGTGATTGTAACTTACTGATTTTGAGACAAATGGCTCCACGTGCTCCATCAATAGACGTTCCTTTCAGCTCCAAAGCGGATGGTAAAAAATCCAATGACTACAACACGGCCAAAGAAGATTACCGTTAGAGCTAAACCACATAAGGAAATACCTCAAATCCCTACTGTGGACATTCTTGCAAAGGATGAGCGTACTGAAGTGGAGGAAAACGCGCTCAAAGACCTGAAAACATTCCAACTCCATCCAAAAAGGCTCCTCACCCGCATGCTACCGAGAAAAATGGGATTGCATGATGATGTCAAGGAATTGATGGGGAAAATGGGGTTTAGCTACTTTGCAACCTGCCGGATGCCACTCTATCCAGAGGTCACCTGACATTTTTTTGCAATGTTGCAAATTCACTACCTTCATCCAAGCAAAAAGACGGCCAGCAATGCATATATGAAGTTTAATGTAGAGTAGAACGAGTACATTATTTCCATATTCGATATATGCGATATCTATAGATTCCCAAAAGGAAACATGGTGCGATTCCTGGATTTTAAGAACTCCCATATGTTCGGGGATATCATCGCACACAGCCCCTACCACGGAAGAACGTCAAAAATTGCTAAAGTGAGAAAATGGGATTGCATGATGATGTCAAGGAATTGATGGGGAAAATGGGGTTTAGCTACTGATACAAGCCTTGATTCAAGGATGTATGCGTGTGGGCTGTTTGGAGAAGTGTAGGTGAGAAACTCGACCTTAGACTTCTTGGATAGGGGTTTTTGGGTTGGTATTCGATGGAAAGGTGAAGTGAACCACACGAGGGGTGATGAACCTCGTGATAAATCACAAACTTAGAGCTAGGAGGGCTGGTCTCAACTAGGTTCTAAGGGCACAAGTCTCTTGAGAGAATAACTTGTTGGGGAAAAAGTTCTATCTTTATTAATATAAAAAAGGTTGTCGAACTACAATGCTGGAAGGAGCCTTATTAATATGCTCGACAGCTTGACCTTCTAGGGTCGACTCAAATAAAGAAAAGGAAAGTTTACAAAAGTGCACAAATGGAAAAGATACAAAAGTGTATAACCGAAAAAGGACCTATTCCTAAAATGTTCTTGACTCAAAATGTAAAGCATCTAGATCCTACCCTGCAAAACAGAAAGAGGCATATATTCGAATTGAAACTTACCTTACTTACCTCACGGCCAAGAAATGGAAGGTGGCCGTCCTTGTGGCATGCACGCGCCTTGCTCCTAGTCTTCGACTTGGAGTAGGGTTAAGAATCTTTGGGCCCTGACCTCTCTTGCCACTAAAGCCCAAGTCTCTGATGTTCCTTGTGTTGTTGAGAAGCCTTTGGACTCTAATTTGCTCTTCTGGCCCATTGTCCTTAGCTGCTCTTCCTCTAGGAGCTTGTCGACCCATAAGCTGAATTTGTGGAAGAGTGCCCTTGATCTGCTTCTTGTCATTGCTCCTACTGGTGTAGGTACTTCTTCTAGGTGCATGTCCTGGAGCTGGTAGCTCATTTGGTCCGAGTCCTCTTGTGTGGAAGTGGAAATGCGCGTGTACTCGGCGGGATCGGCTGTACCGGCTGGATTGTGCGCGGTACTGGCCGGGATGCCTTCAGGACCGGCCAAGTTGATCCCGGAGTTGGCGGCATCACCAGAGAGACCGGCGGTGTCATCCACGTCCCCACCAAGTGTGCCGGAAGCTTGGGCCTCTCCGCCGGCGATGCTGACCGGTCTGGTCCTATAGGTCGAGGGTCCGGCGGTACTGCCTGGTCCGGCGGTACTGCCTGGTCCGGCAGACGTGCCAGATGGTCCTGCTGTCTCGGGCAAGCTTCCTGGTTGGCCAGTCTGGTCTCCTGGCTGGATGTACGACCTGATGTCCTCGTCATTCCCTCCCTCTTCAGTAGGTTTTGTCCTCAAAACTGGTTCATCTGCATGGAAAGGGGCTAAGTCAGTAACGTTGAACGTATTGGACACATTAAACTCACCTGGCAGCTCGATCCGGTAGGCGTTGTTGTTGATCCTCTCGAGCACTCTGAATGGTCCATCTCCTCTTGGTGCTAGCTTGGAACTCCTTATGTTTGGGAACCTCTCCTGCCGTAGGTGTAGCCACACCCAATCGCCTGGTTGAAAGATCACCTCCTTTCTTCCCTTGTTGGCATGAGTCACGTACTGTCCGGTCCTCTTCTCCAAGTTTTCTGCTACCTTCTGGTGTAATCTCCTTATGAAATCTGCCTTGGATGCTCCGTTGAGGTTGGTCATTTCAGCTGGTGGTAGTGGTGTTTGCTCCAATGGGGTGAGAGGGTTGAAGCCGTATACCACTTCAAATGGTGTGTTCTTGGTTGTTGAGTGCACGGCTCGGTTGTAAGCGAACTCTATGAATGGCAGGCACTCCACCCAAGTCTTTAGGTTCTTCCCTAGTGTAGTTCTGAGAAGAGTTGATAGTGTCCTGTTGACAACTTCAGTTTGGCCATCGGTTTGAGGATGGCAGGTGGTAGAGAAGAGTAGCTTCGTGCCTAGCTTTCTCCAAAGGGTCCTCATGAAATGGCTGAGGAACTTGGTGTCCCTGTCTGATACGATCGTCCTTGGCACTCCATGAAGCCGTACTATCTCCCTGAAGAACAGCTCAACTGTTTGTGTGGCATCATTGACATTGGCACATGGAATGAAGTGTGCCATCTTGGAGAATCTGTCCACCACTACAAATATTGCATCTTTGTGGTTGATCTTGGGCAGACCTAGAACAAAGTCCATTGAGATGTCCACCCATGGATGTGTGGGTATGGGCAGTGGGAGATACAACCCGTGAGGTTGCACTCGGGACTTTGCCTTCTTGCAAGTGATGCATCTTGCACAATGAGCTTCTACTGTCCTCTTGATGTGTGGCCAGTAGAAGTGCTCCTTGACCACTGCTAGAGTCTTGTCGACACCAAAGTTGCCCATGAGTCCTCCACCATGAGCTTCTCGGATGATAAGCTCCCTTAATGATCCTTGTGGTATGCACAGCCTTCTTTCTCGGAACAAGAATCCTTCATGGATGTAGAACTTGCCATGACTCCCTGTGCCACACTCCTTGTAGCTCTCAGCAAAGTCAGGATCATCCTTGTATAGGTCCTTGATGTGCTCGAATCCTAGGACCTTTGCCTCCGTGGTTGATATCAAGGCAAACCTCCTTGATAGTGCATCGGCTACCACATTATCTTTGCCCTTCTTGTACTTGATGATGTACGGGAAGGTCTCTATGAACTCCATCCACCTGGCATGTCTCCTCTTGAGATTGGTTTGCCCTCTGAGGTGTTTGAGAGTCTCGTGATCAGTGTGGATCACAAACTCCTTGGACAGCAAGTAATGCTGCCAAGTCTCCAATGCTCGGACAAGGGCATAGAGCTCCTTGTCATAGGTGGGGTAGTTCAGTGAGGCACCACATAGCTTCTCACTTAAGTATGCCACTGGTCTCCCTCCTTGGGTTAGCACTGCTCCTATGCCTATCCCAGAGGCATCACACTCCACTTCAAACGTCTTGTTGAAGTCGGGCAGGACTAGCACTGGTGCATGTGTAAGGCTGTCCTTCAAGGCCTTGAATGCCTTCTCCTGAGCTTCTCCCAAGCTGAATCCCACGTTCTTCTTCACTACTGCCGTCAGTGGTGAGGCAATACTGCTGAAGTTGGGCACGAATCTCCTATAGAAGCTAGCCAGTCCGTGGAAGCTCCTTACTTGGCTGATGTTTCCTGGTGTTGGCCATTCTTGTATGGCTCGAATCTTCTCTTCATCAACCTGTAGGCCCTGTGAACTTACAACAAAACCTAAAAATACAAGTTTATCAGTACAAAAGGTGCACTTCTTGAGATTGGCATAAAGCTCTTCTTGTCGAAGGGTTTTAAGTACCATCTCAAGATGTGTGAGGTGTTTCCGTAGGCACTTACTATAAACTAGTATATCATCAAAGTAAAATACCACAAACTTACTGATGTACGCCCTAAGAACTTGGTTCATAAGGCGCATGAAGGTGCTTGGGGCATTAGTCAAGCCGAATGGCATGACTGTCCACTCGTAAAGTCCTTGCTTTGTCTTGAAAGCAGTCTTCGACTCATCACCTTCCTTCATTCTTACCTGGTGGTATCCACTTTTGAGGTCTATCTTGGAGAAGACCGTGGCTCCACTCAGCTCATCTAGCATGTCATCCAGTCGTGGTATTGGATGCCTGTACTTGACCGTGATGTTGTTGATGGCTCGGCAGTCCACGCACATGCGCCAAGTCCCATCCTTCTTGGGCACTAGTAGCACTGGTACGGCACATGGACTGAGGCTCTCTCGAACATATCCTTTCTCCAGGAGTTCCTTGACATGCTTCTCAAGCTCCTTGGACTCCTCTGGACTCATCCGGTAGGCTGGCCGGTTGGGCAGGGCTGTTCCGGGCACTAGATCAATCTGGTGTTCTATGCCACGTAAAGGAGGCAAGCCTGCTGGTATCTCCTCTGGAAATACATC
>JAENJI010000012.1:15712225-15769648 GCA_018901935.1 Pugionium cornutum | reverse complement strand
TTTGAAATGAATTTGGATCCATTATCTGTGACTATTTCGTATGGTAACCCGTGGCGGCATATTATATGTTTCCACACAAACTTTTTGACTTCGATTTGGGTTATCTGTTGATATCCTTCTGCTTCAATCTATTTGGTGAAATAGTCAGTTAGGACTAGTAGGAATTTTATCATTTTTGGTCCTCCTGATTCGTGGAGTGGACCGACTATGTCCATCGACCATCTCATGAATGGGTACCGAACTAAGATGGATGACAAATCCTTGATTGGTTGGTGAATTATTGGGGCATGCATTTGGCATTTATCACATTTAGCTGATAGGTCATGCAGTCGATGACGATTGTCGGCCAAAAATATCCTTGCCTTTTAATTCGAATGGCTAATACCCTTCCTCCCGAATGGCTTCCACAAGAGCCTTCGTGGATTCTGCCATGAGGTTCAGGTTTAATTACCGTGGAGGCATTTGAAATTCGTTTATATAATTCGCCATTAACGATACAATATTTGGCACTGAGGGCCTTGAGCTTGCGGGCTTCCCACTTATGGGGTGGTAAGATGCCGCTTTCTATGTATCGTTTTATTGGGGGTTCTCCAATCATTTTCTTGGCTAATGGCTTCTTCGGTTTCAGGAATAAGGTTAGTAGAAATTTTTGGAGTCATTTCTATTTTGGCTACATCGACTATTTTTGGTACGAGTTCTATGCTCGGATTTTCTATTCTTTCGACAGGAATAATTCTTTTGACTAGCGGGTATGATGTAGAGGCGAGCGCTGCTAATGCGTCAACTGAGGTATTCTCCCCTCAGGGGATTCTAGTTAGTTCGAATTTATCGAGCTGACTACAGAGTTGGAGGACAACTTTGAGGTATGCTTTCATTCGTTCGTCTCTAGTTTCGTGTTCGCCATGAAATTGGCTGGTGCCCAATTGCGAATCACTGAATGCTGTCAATCGTGGTACTTGGATCCCTAAGGCGAGTCTTAGGCCGGCTATCAAGGCTTCGTAGTGGGCTTCATTATTAGATGCCGGAAAACTGAGTATGAACGATTGTTCTATTGTTTCGTTGGTTGGTGATGTTAGTTGGATCCCTACTCCCGAACCTTGTTTTGAGGATGCTCCGTCGATGTAAAGCGTCCAAATGCCGAATTCATTTTCATTTTCCTTTTCTCGCTAATCTGCGATTAATTCGATAACGAAGTCGGCCAAGACTTATGCTTTAGCGCATGTCTTGGGTCGGTATTCTATGTCATATTCGCTTAGCTCTATAGCCCATTTTTCCAACCGTCCGGATTGTTTAGGACTATGCAGAATGATTCGTAGAGGTTGCGATGACATTACTATGATCGGGTGTGATTAGAAATATGACCTTAGCTTTCTCGCAGATGTTACGATTGTTAGGACTAACTTTTCCATAGCGGGATAGCAAATTTCGGCATCCACTAACGACTTACTAACGTAGT
Source organism: Pugionium cornutum (assembly GCA_018901935.1). Taxonomy (NCBI): domain Eukaryota; kingdom Viridiplantae; phylum Streptophyta; class Magnoliopsida; order Brassicales; family Brassicaceae; genus Pugionium; species Pugionium cornutum. Next base: position 15,768,192 of record JAENJI010000012.1, on the reverse strand, counting down.
ATATCGGTTTTTGGATGTTACGCTCTTCTCTAACCAGGACCCTGCTCACTGCAGCTAGTGATACGACGATGTACAGGTACATGGGTTCACCTTCTACAGGTTTTGCGAGTATCGGTGGCTCGGTTAGGTATGCTTTAAGCTGTTGGAAAGCTGTTTCCCATGATTCGTTCCATTCGAATGCTGGATTTCCTTTTAGTAACTGATAGAAAGGGAGGCATTTGTCAGTTGATCGGGATATTAATCTATTCAAAGCAGCAATTCTCCCGGTCAATTTTTGGACTTCTTTTTTATTCTTAGGAGATGGCATTTCAAGGAATGCGGCGATCTGTTTAGGGTTGCCTCTATCCCTCTTTCGGTTACCAAATAACCTAAGAATTCTCGGGATGGAATGCCAAACGAGCATTTCGTGGGGTTTAATTTCATCCCATACTCGTTAAGAATGGCGAAACATTCTTTTAATTGCGAGACATGATCGCATTCCCTCGTGGAATTTACCAACATATCATCGATGTAAAGTTCTATGGTTTTGCCTAATTGGCTGGCAAACATTTTGTTTACTAAACGTTGGTATGTAGCTCTAGCATTCTTGTTACAAGCCTCGATTCAAGGCTTGAATGCGCGTGGGCTGTTTGTAGAAGATTAGGTGAGAAACTCAACCTTAGGCTTCTGGATGGGGGTTTTCTGGTTGGTAAAAGATGGAAGGGTGAAGTGAACCACACGAGGGGTGATGAACCTCGTGATAAATCACAAACTTAGAGCTAGGAGGGCTGGTCACAACTAGGTTCTAAGCGCACAAGTCTCTCTTGAGAGAAAGCTCGTAGGGAAAAAGTTCTACTTTATTAATAATCAAAAGGTTGTCGAACTACAATGCTGGAAGGAGCCTTATTAATATGCTCGACAGCTTGACCTTCTAGGGTCGACTCAAATAAGAAAAGGAAAATTTACAAAAGTGCACAAAAGGAAAAGATACAAAAGTGTATAATCGAAAAGGACCTATTCCTAAAATGTCTTTGACTCAATAAATGTAAATATTCTAGATCCTACCCTGCAAAACAGAAAGAGGCAAATATTCTTATTGAAAACTTACCTTAACTTACCTCATGGCCAAGAAATGGAAGGTGGGCGTCCTTGTGGCATGCACGCGCCTTGCTCCTAGTCTTCGACTTGGAGTAGGGTTAAAAATCTTTGGGCCCTGACCTCTCTTGCCACTAAAGCCCAAGTCTCTGATGTTCCTTGTGTTGTTGAGAAGCCTTTGGACTCTAATTTGCTCTTCTGGCCCATTGTCCTTAGCTGCTCTTCCTCTAGGAGCTTGTCGACCCATAAGCTGAATTTGTGGAAGAGTGCCCTTGATCTGCTTCTTGTCATTGCTCCTACTGGTGTAGGTACTTCTTCTAGGTGCATGTCCTGGAGCTGGTAGCTCATTTGGTCCGAGTCCTCTTGTGTGGAAGTGGAAATGCGCGTGTACTCGGCTGGATCGGCTGTACCGGCTGGATTGTGCGCGGTACTGGCCGGGATGCCTTCAGGACCGGCCAAGTTGATCCCCGAGTCGGTGGTGTCATCAGGGGGACCGGCGGTGTCATTCACGTCCCCACCAAGTGTGCCGGAAGCTTGGGCCTCTCCGCCGGCGATGTTGACCGGTCTGGTCCTATAGGTCGAGGTCCGGCGGTACTGTCTGGTCCGGTAGGCGCGCCAGATGGTCCTGCTGTCTCGGGCAAGCTTCCTGGTCGGCCAGTCTGGTCTCCTGGCTGGATGTGACCTGATGTCCTCATCATTCCCTCCCTCTTCAGTAGGTTTTGTCCTCAAAACTGGATCATCTGCATGGAAAGGGGCCAAGTCAGTAACATTGAGCGTATTGGACACATTAAACTCACCTGGGCTCGATCCGGTGGCGTTGTTGTTGATCCTCTCGAGCACTCTGAATGGTCCATCTCCTCTTGGTGCTAGCTTGGAACTCCTTAGGTTTGGGAACCTCTCCTGCCGTAGGTTTAGCCACACCCAATCGCCTGGTTGAAAGATCACCTCCTTTCTTCCTTTGTTGGCATGAGTCACGTACTGTCGGTCCTCTTCTCCAAGTTCTCTGCTACCTTCTGGTGTAACCTCCTTATGAACTCTGCTTTGGATGCTCCGTTGAGGTTGGTCATCTCAGCTGGTGGCAGTGGTGTTTGCTCCAATGGGGTGAGAGGGTTGAAGCCGTATACCACTTCAAATGGGGTCTTCTTGGTTGCTGAGTGCACGGCTCGGTTGTTGGCGAACTCAATGAATGGCAGGCACTCCACCCAAGTCTTTAGGTTCTTCCCTAGTGTTGTTCTGAGAAGAGTTGATAGGGTCCTGTTGACAACTTCAGTTTGGCCATCGGTTTGAGGATGGCAAGTGGTTGAGAAGAGTAGCTTCGTGCCTAGTTTCTCCAAAGGGTCCTCCAGAAATGGCTGAGGAACTTGGTGTCCCTATCTGATCTGATGGTCCTTGGCACTCCATGAAGCCGTACTATCTCCCTGAAGAACAGCTCAGCTGTTTGTGTGGCATCATTGACATTGGCACATGGGATGAAATGTGCCATCTTGGAGAATCTGTCCACCACTACAAAGATTGCATCTTTGTGGTTGATCTTAGGCAGACCTAGAACAAAATCCATCGAGATGTCCACCCATGGATGTGTTGGTATGGGCAGTGGGAGATACAACCCGTGAGGTTGCACTCGGGACTTTGCCTTCTTGCAAGTAATGCATCTTGCACAATGTGCTTCTACTGTCCTCTTGATGTGTGGCCAGTAGAAGTGCTCCTTGACCACTGCTAGAGTCTTGTCGACACCAAAGTGGCCCATGAGTCCTCCTCTATGAGCTTCTCGGATGATAAGCTCTCGTAATGATCCTTGTGGTATGCACAGCCTTCTCTCTTGGAACAAGAATCCCTCATGGATGTAAAACTTACCATGACTACCTATGCCATACTCCTTGTAGCTCTCAGCACAGTCAGGGTCATCCTTGTATAGGTCCTTGATGTGCTTGAGTCCTAGGACCTTTGCCTCCATGGTGGATATCAAGGCAAACCTCCTTGATAGTGCATCGGCTACCACATTTCTTGTACTTGATGACGTACGGGAAGGTCTCTATGAACTCCATCCACTTGGCATGTCTCCTCTTGAGATTGGTTTGCCATCTGAGGTGTTTGAGGGTCTCGTGATCAGTGTGGATCACAAACTCCTTGGACAGCAAGTAATGCTGCCAAGTCTCCAATGCTCGGACAAGGGCATAAAGCTCCTTGTCGTAAGTGGGGTAGTTCAGTGAGGCACCACCTTGCTTCTCACATAAGTATGCCACTGGCCTCCCTGCTTGGGTTAGCACTGCTCCTATGCCTCCCAGAGGCATCACACTCCACTTCAAACGTCTTGTTGAAGTCGGGCAGGACTAGCACTGGTGCATGTGTAAGGCTGTCCTTCAAGGCCTGGAATGCCTTCTCCTGAGCTTCTCCCCAGATGAATCCCACGTTCTTCTTCACTACTGCCATCAATTTTGAGGCAATACTTCTGAAGTTGGGCACGAATCTCCTATAGAAGCTGGCCAGTCCGTGGAAGCTCCTTACTTGGCTGATGTTTCCTGGTGTTGGCCATTCTTGTATGGCTCGAATCTTCTCTTCATCAACCTGTAGGTCCTGTGAACTTACAACAAAACCTAAAAAGACAAGTTCATCAGTACAAAAGATGCACTTCTTGAGATTGGCATAAAGCTCTTCTTGTGAAGGGTTTTAAGTACCATCTCAAGATGTGTGAGGTGTTCCCGTAGGCACTTACTATAAACGAATATATCATCAAAGTAAACCACTACAAACTTACTGATGTACGCCCTAAGAACTTGGTTCATAAGGCGCATGAAGGTGCTTGGGGCATTAGTCAAGCCGAATGGCATGACTGTCCACTCGTAAAGTCCTTGCTTTGTCTTGAAAGCAGTCTTCGACTCATCACCTTCCTTCATTCTTACCTGGTGGTATCCACTTTTGAGGTCTATCTTGGAGAAGACCGTGGCTCCACTCAGCTCATCTAGAATGTCTTCCAGCCGTGGTATTGGATGCCGGTACTTGATAGTGATGTTGTTGATTGCTCGGCAGTCCACGCACATTCGCCAAGTCCCATCTATCTTGGGCACTAGTAGCACTGGTACGGCACATGGACTGAGGCTCTCTCGAACATAGCCTTTCTCCAGGAGGTCCTTGACTTGCTTCTCAAGTTCCTTGGACTCCTCTTGACTCATCCGTTAGGCTGGCCGGTTGGGCAGGGCTGCTCCGGGCACTAGGTCGATCTGGTGTTCTATGCCACGTAAAGGAGGCAAGCCTGCTGGTATCTCCTCTGAAAACACATCCTGGAACTTGTTGAGGAGAGTTGCTACGTCAGGAGGTAGCTCTACCTGTTCTTTTTCTACATTCAACACTTCTTTGAAAACCATTAGTAGCATTAGCTCCTTCGTGGCTAAAGCTCTCCGGACATGACTCGGTTGAATAAGAAAGTTAGATTTAATGAGCTTCTTTTCCTTACTCATTTGCTGTTGAAGCTCATGTACCTGGGCAGGTGTAAGAGGAGCTAGGCTGACCTTTCTCTTGTCATGCACGAAAGTGTAGAGATTGGTTCGGCCATCATGCATGGTCTCCTTGTCAAACTGCCATGGCCTTCCTAGGATAAGATGGCCAGTTTGCATGGGCACTACGTCGCACAAGACTTGGTCTTGGTACTTGCCCACACTGAATGGCACAGTGACTTGCTCATGGATCTTCAGCTCCACTTTGTCATCGAGCCATCTCAGTCTATATGGTTGAGGATGCCTTGTCTTCTCTAGACCTAGCTTATCAACCATATATGCACTAGCAACGTTAGTGCAAGAACCACCATCTATGATGAGGTTACATACCTTGCCCTTAATGGTGCAACGGCTGTGAAAGATGTTCTCCCTTTGGATGGTCTCTGAAGGATCCATCATTGCATTGAGGATGCGTCTAGTGACCAGCACTTCCCCCACATCAGGGTACTCAATGTCACCATATTCCTCTTCTGGTTTATAGTCCTCTTCATCTTGGGACTCATATTCTCCAGCCTCCGTAATCAGCATGACCCTGTTGTTTGGGCACTCCCTTGAGATGTGTCCACGACCCCTACACTTGAAACAAGTGATGTCACATGACCTCTGAGGGTTAGAAGACTTACTAGGCTCTCTCTGGTCACGGGTGGGTTCAGGAGGCTTGCTCTTGAACCTTGACTCGATCTCTATGCTCTTGCCTTTGTCTACGGGCTTGGGAATGTTGCTTGGTGCCCAAGGTGTCTTAGGATTGCTGCGGATGTCTTGGCTCTTATGTTTGATGGCTGCTCAGCCTGGATAGATAGGTGGAACAAGTCTTTGAAGTCATTGTAGATTTGCCTTTCCACCTTGCGGCTGACTCTTTCTTGGAGTCCATCCAATAATTGTGCCATCAATGCTTCTTCATCATCATTGAGCTCCAGTCTGTTCCTTAGCTTCTCAAACTCTTCATAGTACTCCTCTACTGATCTGGTACCCTGCTTAAGAGTATGAAAACGACGTTGCAAGTCCCTATGAAAGTAAGGTGGAACAAACCTTTGTCGCATGACATCCTTCATGTCGACCCATGAGTCTATGGGCCTCATTATTTTCCTCCTTCTGTCAGATACCTCATGATCCCACCAGATGAGGGCATTGTCTGTGAGTTGTGCTACTGCCATTGAGACTCTCCTAGGCCCTGGTTGGTAGTAATGATCAAAGATATGATCCATTCTTCTCTGCCAATCTAGGTAAGCCTCGGGGTCTACTTTTCCTGCAAAACTTGGAGGAGTTAGCTTAACATTAGGATGAGTTACCTAGTTGTAGGTGTGTTCATCTCCATCCTCATGATGTCTAGGAGGCATTCTTGGTCTCTGGTGAAGACCATATGGCTCGAAGCCATCATCCTCTGCCTCTGGTTGCCATGGAGGTCCTCTCGGCCTATGGTGATAGTTATGAGGTTGTGTGTCCTCATCTCCATCTGGCTGGGGCTCCTCCTGTTCGTGCCGTGTCCTAAGGTGCTCAGGACCCTCAGGACGGTCTTGCTCAGCTCTCACGTGCCTTATGGCCTGGAATCTCACAGGCCTCTCAACGCGCTCCAATCTCTTGCCTATGGATGCGAGTTGCGTTTGGAGGGTGGTGAACATGGCCATAATGGCTTCGGTTGCTTCTCTATTTTCTTCTACCATTGTGTACTACAAAGATAGAAGACAAGTTATGCTTCTCTTGGTGCTAGCTTGGAACTCCTTAGGTTGGGGAACCTCTCCTGCCGTAGGTGTAGCCACACCCAATCGCCTGTGATACAAGCCTCGATTCAAGGCTTATATGCGTGTGGGCTGTTTGGAGAAGGTTAGGTGAGAAACTCGAGCTTAGACTTCTTGGATAGGGGTTTTTGGGTTGGTATTCGATGGAGGGGTGAAGTGAACCACACGAGGGGTGATGAACCTCGTGATAAATCACAAACTTAAAGCTAGGAGGGCTTGTCTCAACTAGGTTCTAAGCGCACAAGATTCTTAGAGAGAAAACTTGTTGGAAGAAAGCTCTACTTTATTAATATCAAAAAGGTTGTCGAACTACAATGCTGGAAAGAGCCTTATTAATATGCTCGATAGCTTGACCTTCTAGGGTCGACTCAAATAAAGAAAAGGAAAGTTTACAAAAGTGCTCAAATGGAAAAGATACAAAAATGTATAACCGAAAAAGGACCTATTCCTAAAATGTTCTTGACTCAAAAATGTAGAGAATCTAGATCCTACCCTGCAAAACAGAAAGAGGCATATATTCGAATTGAAACTTACCTTACTTACCTCACGGCCAAGAAATGGAAGGTGGCCGTCCTTGTGGCATGCACGCGCCTTGCTCCTAGTCTTCGACTTGGAGTAGGGTTAAGAATCTTTGGGCCCTGACCTCTCTTGCCACTAAAGCCCAAGTCTCTGAGGTTCCTTGCATTGTTGAAAAGCCTTTGGACTCTTCTTTGTACTTCTGGCCCATTGTCCTTAATCGATCTTCCTCTAGGAGTTTGTCCACCCATAAGCTGAACTTGTGGAAGAGTGCTCTTGATCTACTCCTTGTCATTGCTCATGGTGGCACCACTGGTGTGGATACTTCCTCTAGATGCATGTCCTGAAGCTGGTAGCTTATCTGGTCCGAGTTTCTTGTGTGGAAGTTGAAATGCTCGTGCATTCGGCTGTATCGGCTGGAATGTGCGAGGTACTGGCCGGAATGCCTTCATGACCGGCCAAGTTGATCCCGGAGTCACCAAGGGGGACTGGAAGTGTCATCCACGTCGCCACCAAGTGTGCCGGAAGCTTGGGCCTCTCCGCCAGCAATGCTGGTTGGTCTGGTCCTATTGGTCGAGGGTCCGGCGGTACTGCTTGGGCCGGCAGGCGAGCCAGATGGCCTGGCTGTCTTGGGCAAGCTTCCTGGTCGGCCAGTCTGATCTCCTGGCTGGACATACGACCTGATGTCCACATCAGCCTGGTTGAAAGATCACCTCTTTTCTTCCCTTGTTGGCATGAGTCACGTACTGCCCGGTCCTCTTCTCCAAGTTCTCTGCTACCTACTGGTTTCACTTCTTTATGAACTCCGCCTTGGATGCTCCGTTGAGGTTGGTCATCTCTGCTGGTGGCAGTGGCGTTTGCTCCAATGGTGTGAGGGGGTTGAAGCCGTAGACTACTTCAAAAGGAGTCTTCTTGGTTGTGAGTGTATGGCTCGGTTGTACGCGAACTCTATGAATGGCAGGCACTCCACCCAAGTCTTGAGGTTCTTCCCTAGTTTAGTCCTGAGAAGAGTTGACAATGTCCGGTTGAGTACTTCAGTTTGGCCATTGGTTGGAGGATGGCAGATGGTAGAGAAGAGCAGCTTCGTGCCTAGCTTCCTCCAAAAGGTCCTCCAGAAATGGCTGAGGAACTTGGTGTCCCTGTCTGACACGATGGTCCTTGGCACTCCATGAAGCCGTACTATCTCCCTCACTACAAGAAAACTGCCAATTTCCGACTACATACGTGGTCGCAAAAATTGCGACCACATTTGCCATGGTTTAGCGACTAATTTGCGACTACGGAATAGTAGTCGCAAATTGGTCGCAAATATGTGACCAATAAGTGTGGTCGCAAATCAGTCGCAATATGCAACCAATTAGTGACTAAGATGCGACTGCCTTGAGACTGACCCTGGTAGTCGCTAATCAGTCGCAAAATAGCGACTGATTAGCGACTACATATGGAAAATCAGGTGGTAGTCTCTTATTGGTCGCTAAAACTGCGACCAATTTGCGACTACGGTATGTAGTGGATCTGCAGTCACAAAATGGTGGCAAAGTGCCACCATAAAAAACATGTGCGAGTTAGGTATAACGACATTTAAGCGACTACATAGCTATAGTCGCAAAGTAGTGGCAAGTCAGTGGCAAAGTAGTCGCAAAATGTTGTATATATATGCACCATCCCATTCTCTCATTTGCGAAATCAAAAGTAAAAAGTTTTGTAAAACATGTGGGGAAATTATAACAATTCGAGAGATTGGATGTACAGAAGAATTGATAATGAAACAAGAAATATCTCGGCGGAATTTACACAAGGCATGGAGCAGTTCATGAATTTTGCAAGTAGTCAACCTATAGCTCAAAGTAGTGGAGGTAAGTTTTTCTGTCCTTGTATTAATTGCAAAAATGATAAATTTATTCCGGGACGAAAAATATGGAGTCATCTATATAGTCGAGGGTTTATGCCAAATTATTATATTTGGTATAAACATGGAGAAGAGCTGAATGTTCACTTAGGGACGAGTAGTACTAGTCGGGGTGATGTACCAAGAAATCAGGGACGTGATTGTAGTAGTGATGAAATAGTTGGTATATCCGGTAATAGATATGTTGAAATGGTGACGGATGCATTTCGTGAGACAACGACTGATGATCAGCATCAGTACTATAATCAGAACGAAGAAAATTATAATTATAATTATGAAGAAGAGCGGCCTAATGAAGAAGCAGAAACGTTTTACAACATGTTAGAAGCTACAAAAAATCCATTGTATGATGGTTGTCATGAAGGGCACTCACAATTATCTTTAGCTGCTCGGTTTATGAACATCAAATCTGATTTTAATTTACCAGAAAAATGTATGGATTCTTGGGCGGAGCTATTTACAGAATATTTACCCGACGAGAATCAGGCGACGGGTTCATATTATGAAACCAAAAAATTGATGCGAAATTTAGGCTTGCCGTTTTATACAATTGACGTGTGTGTTAAAAATTGTATGATATTCTGGAAAGAAGATGAGAAATGGGAAAAATGCAAATTTTGCGATTCCCCCCGGTATAATCCAAGCGATGGCAGGACGAGAATACCTTTCAGTCGTATGTGGTATTTACCTATAGGTGATAGACTTAAAAGAATGTATCAAAGAGAGAAAACCGCAGAGGCAATGAGGTGGCACGCAGAGCATGAAGCAGAAGACGGAGAAATGAGTCATCCATCTGATGCTGTAGAGTGGAAATTTTTTCAATATTTACATCCTAGATTTGCTATTGAATCTCGAAATGTTTATCTTGGCTTATGTACTGATGGGTTCAACCCATTTTGGATGTCTCGTAATCATTCATTATGGCCGGTGATTATCACTCCATATAATTTGCCACCGGAGATGTGTATGAAGAAAGAGTATTTGTTTCTAACTATTTTGAATTCGGGGCCAAATCATCCGCGTGCTAGTCTGGACATATTCCTACGACCTTTGATTGATGAGTTGAAATAATTATGGTCTATCGGAGTTGATGCATACGATGTATCGCTGAACCAAAATTTCAATCTAAAAGCTGTGTTACTTTGGACGATAAGCGACTTTCCCGCTTATGGAATGTTATCAGGATGGACAACGCATGGAAGGCTGGCCTGTCCAATTTGTATGGATGATACGAAGGCATTTCAATTACCAAACAGGAGAAAGACGTGTTGGTTTGATTGTCATCGAAGGTTTCTTCCTAATGGTCACCCGTTATGGAAGAATAAAACAAATTTTTTAAAAGGGAAGCACGCTTTGAATGACTGTCCTCCACAATCATTGACAGGTGAACAAGTTTTTTACGAGCGAATAAAAACTGTCCATCCTTTAAGAACATCTGAGTGCGGCGGAAACGGTCATGAAAGTAAAGAAGAAGGTTATGGCAGCTGACATAATTGGCACAAAGAAAGTATATTTTGGGAGTTGCCATACTGGACAGATCTTAACCTTCGACATAATCTTGATGTGATGCATATAGAGAAGAATTTCTTCGATAACATCATTAATACTATTATGAATGTGAAAGAGAAATCAAAAGATACAGTGAAGTCAAGGTTGGATATTGCGAAGTTTTGCTCTCGAAAAGAGTTGCACATGGATGGTCGGGGTAATGCTCCATTCCCTATATTTCGATTCACCCAAAAAGCGAAAGAACGGTTATTGGAATGTATAAAAAATGATGTCAAATTTCTGGACGGCTATGCGGCAGATTTAGCAAATTGTGTGGATATGGATGGACTAAAGTTTTCGGGCATGAAAAGCCATGACTGCCATGTTTTTATGGAAAGACTTCTCCCTTTCATATTTGCAGAACTTTTACCACGGAACGTTCATCTAGCATTATCAGGTAAATATAGTAATAACTATATTTTTAATTGGAAATACGTAAATTAATAATAATTGCCAGAACTAATTAATTGTCGATGGTAATTAATATATATATATATATATATAGGGATTGGAGGATTTTTCCGTGATTTATGCTCCAGATTATTACAACAAAACCGTGTCCAAATTCTGAAGGAAAATATAGTTATAATTTTGTGCAATTTGGAAAAGATCTTTCTGCCTTCATTTTTCGACGTCATGGAGCATCTTCCTGTACATCTACCATACGAAGCTGAACTTGGTAGACCTGTGCAATATAGGTGGATGTATCCATTTGAAAGGTTTTTTAAAAAACTTAAAAGCAAGGTGAAGAACAAACGATATGCTGCAGGGTCGATTGTTGAATCATATGTGAATGATGAGATATCTTACTTCTCAGAACATTACTTTGCTGAACACATTCGCACGAAAAACAGGTAACCATGTTATGACGTTTATGAATTAATTATTTTATTATATAATATATAAGTAATATATATAATATATATAAACCATATATGTACAGGTCTACAAGATTCGATGAAGGTGACGTGCCTGTATATCCAGATCCCGGAGTACCAGATATATTTACGCACATAGGTCGTCCAAGTGGTAAATGTAAAGAAATATGGCTCTCCGAAAAAAAAATATAAATATGCACATGCATATGTATTACGGAATTGTGAATATTTTCGGCCACTAGAGAGGTATATGAAAACAATTAATATGTGATTTCTCTCTCTACTTTCTCTCTCTACGATTTCTGAGAAACTGCTCAACATTATCTTCGGCAACGGTTACTTGTTTTCCGGCGTCGATGGGGTTATCTCTTCTTCTAGAAGAGTGTTTATCGTCATCTATTGACGGTTACTGGTCCTTCTCTCCACAAAATCTTCTTCTTCCCCTTAAATTCGCCCTGTTCTGGTCTTCTGTTACTCTTTTTACAGTTTATACTTTCTCAAAATTCTCTGTCTCATCGACATTCTCAGTTTCTTTAGCGATGTCGGATTTCATAACAAAACAAATGCAAGATGTCTCGCTGGGAATCGATGCAGAGCCTATCATTCTGCCGGGTGAATTGTGCACACATGCCTCAAATGAAACTCGTTTCTCCCTAATAGGAAAACCGGTTCATCCCCGGAAACAGAACCTCCGGGCTTTGATGACTACTCTGCCTCGTCTCTGGAGTACTGGCGAAACAATTGTCTCCCGTATAATTGAGGGTAACAGGGTACAATTTCTGTTTCAATCGGAGGAAGGTCTTCTTTCGGTTCTTCGCCGGAGCCCATGGTCGTTTAACGACTGGATGGTTGTGTTACAAAAATGGGCGCCCGTGATGACGGATGCCAATTTGCTCCATATTCCTTTTTGGGTCCAAATAAGAGGAATCCCAATTCAATTTCTCAGTTACCGGATGGTGATGCATATTGGTGGTACCCTGGGTGTGCTGTTAGAGTCGGACTTTAACGCTGAAGGAGCCCACCGAGTCGAGTATATCCGTGTCCGAGTTCTGATTAACATCGGGAATTCTCTGATTTTTCAGAGGAAATTCCGGTTTCAGGACGCCGACACTGTTCTTCATTTCCGGTACGAAAAGTTAAAAAATTTCTGCACCCGATGTGGCTTAATCTTGCATGAAATTTCTGAATGCCCACTCCCGGCAAATCCGGTTCCTCCGGCTGTTGGTAATGATGGTGAGGATGGTGATAACGTTAACCCACCACCGGGTTTTCACGACTCTATCGAGAAATGGGTGTTACTTCTTGAATCGGCGCCTAATCCCGAGTCTGGTCCTGATGCCAAACGCCGCCGTGGAAATCCATCACCCAACTCCTCCGGTCTCCAACCGCCAGGTACGCCGGGAAACATAATCCGCATGAGTATAATGACAATCGGTTATCAGGCGGTTTATCGAAATTGGTTATGTTGGTTAAGGAATTTAGTTAAACCAGGTTCCATAGGAATTTGCCACGTGGCTATATACATGGGTCAATCAAGTGTTTCGAAACCGGTTTTCATTCATCTTAAACTGAAGTATTCTTTTGGTTTACTGCTATGGTTTACTAAATACCAAACCAGCACACATGTGGTTTATTATTCTGGTTTTGCATTTCTGAGATGTTTAGGTGACGGTTCGGTGGGCCATAATCCACCGGAATCAGAATGAATATTGGATTTTGGAACGGTCGGGGTTTAGGAGGGTCTCTGGCAGTTCGACGCCTGAGGGGAATAAAGAAGAATTATTCTCCGGACGTACTCTTCTTGGTGGAGACAAAAAATAGTAATAATATAGTACATGATGTAGCTGCTGTTTTAAACTATGAATGTGTATTATGCATCCCCCCAAAAGGAATTGGTGGTGGTTTAGCTTTGATGTGGAAAAACTCTGTTGATTTGTCGGTTGTAAGCTCTGATGATAGACTTATTGACTGTAAACTCAGTAATAATGGAAATCATTTCTTCTTATCATGTGTCTACGGTCACCCAATCCGAAAATTCCGATCTATTCTTTGGGAAAGATTAGAACAAATCGCACAAACTCGGAATTTTCCTTGGGTTCTATGTGGCGATTTTAATGAAATCCTTCACCCACATGATAAACATGGTGGTGTAGTACGTGAACCATGGAGCCTAAGAAATTTTCAACATATGGTATCGGCGTGTATGTTGTCTGATCTACAATTCAAAGGAAATAATATGACTTGGGCTGGAAAACGGAATAATCAGCTGGTTCAATGTTGGTTAGATAGAGCGATGGTTAATGATGAGTGGAAATCGCTGTACCCTGCATCTTTTGTCGAATATCTTGATATGATTGATTCTGATCATCGCCCTGCTATCATTCACATCCGTCGACAGTCAGTAATAGGAAGGAGGCAATTTAGATATGATCCTCGTTGGGTAGATCATCCTGATTTCAGTAAAGTTATGGAAACTAGTTGGCATAATTTCGACCCAAATTGCCACTCTAGATTATTGTCGCGTCTACACAATTGCAGAAAACGCTTATCAGTGTGGAGGACGAAGAACTATGTTAATTCTGCTAGTCGGATAAAAGAACTGACTGTGGCTATTGATCAAGCTAGGACTTTGGGTTGGGACCCACACAGAGTTATTCCTTTGAAAAAGGATCTAGTTCAAGCTTATATGGATGAGGAAAAATTTTGGAAATTAAAAAGTCGGAATCAATGGCTACAGGAAGGTGATCGGAATACGAAATTTTTTCATGCTGTCACCAAAAACCGTCGATCTCGTAATACTATTTCCTCAATTAAGACAGCAGAGGGAATTGATGTTTTTGGCAATAAGGATATTGCTACTCAAGCTTTGCTTTATTTTTCTACACTTTTTCAGTCATGTCCTTCGGGTAATATGGATTTGGTCCTCCAGAATATTGAGAAATCAGTTTCTCAGACTATGAATGAAACATTAACATCTGTCCTAACGAAAGACGAAGTCTTCACAGCGATATGTTCAATTGGCGCTAATAAAGCTCCGAGTCCGGATGGTTATTCAGCATCTTTTTATCAGCAAAATTGGAATATTGTTGGGGATGCAGTATTTCAGGAAGTGGACCGATTTTTTCAAACAGGAGAAATGATTGCAGAGTTTAATCATACTAACATATGCCTAATTCCTAAAATGGATTGCCCGGTTACTATGAAGGACTTTAGACCCATATCACTTTGTAATGTCATTTACAAAGTTATTTCAAAAGTCCTCGTTCTCTAATTAAAATCTTTTCTAAATGAGCTTGTTTCGGAAAATCAGGCTGCATTTATCCCGGGTAGACAGATAACTGATAATGTTCTCATTGCGCACGAAGCTCTACATTCGTTACGGGTACAAAGAAAATGTGCTACTGAATACATGGCAGTTAAGACAGACATGATTAAAGCATATGATCGAATGGAGTGGAACTTCTTGGAAGCAGTTTTAATGAAAAAATGATTCTCGCCTAAATGGGTTCATTGGATTATGCAATATGTTACAACAACCTCTTTTTCAATCCTCATCAATGGAAGCCCATATGGTTTTTTTCGGCCTACTCGTGGATTACTTCAGGGTGATCCTTTATCGCCATATTTATTCATCCTTTGTGCTGATGTTTTAAGCTCACTACTTGGTGCGGCAGAACGACAGCGTAAAATTCAACCCTTGAAATTAGATCGCAGTGGTCCATCAATATCACATTTACTGTTTGCTGATGATTCATTATTCTTCATAAGAGCTGACAGAGCAAATGTTATGTGTCTTCTCCAAATTTTTGAAGAATATGGACGAGTTTCAGGGCAAAGCATTAATTTGGAAAAATCTTCAATAATTTTTGGCTCTAAGGTTTATCACCATACTCGAGCGTCCATACATCAGATGTTGGGGATTCAGAATATTGGAGGGGGATGTAAGTATCTCGGACTTCCCGAACAATTCAAACGTAATAAGCGTCAGATGTTTCAATATATTTTGGAAAGAGTTCAATCTCGTATTCAAGGATGGCAATCAAAGTTTTTATCCCCAGCTGGTAAAGAGGTACTACTTAAATCTGTAGCTTATGCGATGCCAGTGTATTCCATGAACGTATTCAAATTGCCCAAGGCGATTTGCACTTTGCTGGATAGACAATTAGCTCAATTTTGGTGGGGATCTTCTAACTTACAAAAAAAGATCTCATGGGTATCTTGGCAAAAGATGTCGACATCAAAGCTTATGGGGGGTTTAGGCTTTCGGGATTTCCAGAAATTTAATCAGGCTTTGCTAGCTAACCAATGTTGGAAAATTCTGCAACGGCCTCAATGTTTGCTCTCAAGAATATTGAAGAGCCGGTACTACAAATCTGGGGAGTTCATCTCTACCACTTTGGGATCACGCCCATCTTTTGGTTGGCAATCACTAATTCATGGACGCTCTTTACTCTATTCAGGATTATGACGGTCGATCGGGAATGGTCATAACATTCTTCTTGGAGATCACAATTGGCTCCCAGTAAATCCACCACGACAACCAAGATTACTACCATTCACAAATCCAACATTAAAGGTAAATGTTCTAATAGATCCAGACACTGGGTTGTGGAACGAGGAGATGGTTAATGATTTTATAGAGAAGGACGACCATCAGCTTATTTACAAGATTTTCCTACCTACGGATCCAAATAATGATGGATGGTATTGGAATTATACGAATAATGGAATATACTCTGTCAAATCAGGTTATCGCTATGCGGTTGTTAATAATTCAGTTACTACGGCTCAGTATCCACCACTAGTACACCATCAAGATCTAGCTAAAGAGATTTGGTCGCTTCAACTTCCATCCAAACTTAAACATTTTCTGTGGAGACTATTGTCTAAAGCGCTGCCCCTGAAATCTCATCTATCCTATCGGAGGATTATTCCAGATAATAAGTGTTTACGATGTTGTGATTTAGAAGAAACAGAGGTTCATACATTTTTTCAATGTCCTTTTGCTCAGTGTATTTGGCGACAGCTGGGGATCTCGGTTTCTTCATTTAGCGACTCAGTTTCTAACATCTATGATAATATCCGCTACCTAATTGCAAGCTACAACAGAATGACATTAGGTTCTGTTCAAAGATATCAACCCTTCTATCTACTCTGGCGCCTATGGAAGTCTAGAAATGATCTGCTATTTCATCAAATTAATGTATTGCCTGCTGCATTAATTCAGAAGAGTTCGGAGGATGCTACAGAATGGTTGAATGCTTTGATGTTAATTACTAATGTTCCCAACTCTACACTACATAAAGATCCTGCTTCAACTCACTGGCAGGCCCCATCTTTACATTGGGTTAAATGTAACTACGATGCTGCTCACCGATCTGGTAATTCTCCTTCAGGTTTAGGGTGGATCATTCGTAATGACAAAGGTTTTTTCTACATGCGGGAAGAGGCAAGTTCCAGGGACGTAGCTCAGTGATTGAAGCGGAGTCTACGGCTCTTATATGGGCTCTTTAGTCAGCATGGTCCTTGGGGTATCAGTATATTATATTTGAAGGAGATAATTTAGTACTAAATAACCTTCTTAATAAGGATGAAGGAAATCTGCATTTACATCATTATATTAGCACAATTCGACATTGGACTTCAAAATTTGAAGGGATTCGTTTTACATATCGTTCGCGTTTGGCTAATCAAGCAGCAGATACCTTGGCTTCAACTGCGGTTTCGGGGACTTCAAATTGGAATTTATATCAAACATGTCCTTTATTCCTAAGTACTATTGTAAACAATGATCTTACTCTTAATTAATAATTCATGTTGGCAAAAAAAAAAGAAAACAATTAATTGTATTTATTACATTTCAGTTCATTGTATTAAGAAATATATATTAATTTTCAATATTTACTGTTGTAGCATGTTTGAAGATCATATTCGATGTACGTATCCATATCTTTCGGAAGATGACATTTCATCTAAAAGAGAGGAAGAGTTCCACATATGGGTTAGGGATTATGTATGTTTAATTAATTATTTGACATATATATATATTATATTTTATTTATTAATTTGGAAATACTAATTAAGTTTAATTTTTGATATATGATCAAAGGTCAATTCATGCAATTCCACAGATTCACGTGTCTTTCCTATATGGGATCAAGAATTAGTTCAAGGTCCGATGAATAAAGCATCTACTTGGCCGATGTATTTTACAAGAGGTTATATGTTCCACACGAAGAAACATGGACATAGAAGAAAGACATGTAACTACGGTATTTGTGTGAAGGGGGATAATTACTCAGATGCATCTGATGAAGCTGATTTCTACGGTATTTTAACAGATATCATTCAACTTGAGTATGTCGGACTCCTAAATTTGAAGATCACGCTTTTTAAATGTGAATGGTACGATCCTACACCCTCGAGAGGTACTCGGAAGTCGGAAAATGGTGTCGTTGATGTCTTATCATCGGGGAAATACTACAAATACGAACCATTTATTCTCGGTACGTACGTATTTGGTAATAATTTACTATATAGTTTTCTTACAAATTGATAACTAATTTATATTTCAATACGTACGATGTATTAGCATCTCAAGCAGATCAAGTTTGTTATATTCCCTATCCACACACAAAATCATCATCAAAACAAACATGGCTCAATGTTTTGAAAGTTAATCCAAGATCTAACATTTTGGGGAAATACAAAAACATAGACGAGATTGGCCTTTTGCAACAAGAAAATGATGAAGACGTAATGCATGTTCAAGAGATAGAGGTAGATCGGTTGGTCGATACAGTTAACCATACTGAAGAAATTGATTTCGATGTCGAAGATGCGGAACTAGAAGATGAATTTCAATGTAATATTTCATCTTCAGATGATGACGAGAACGAAGAAATGTAATAAATATAGTTATGCTATGTATTTTGTACATATGATTTTCATATAATTTAATGTATTACCAATATCCATGTAAATATAGATTTTTTAAGTAATTGAGACTGATTTGCCACCACTTTGCAACTGCTTTGGCAATGTGGTTGCATTTCAGTCACAAAAATTTGATGTAGTTGCATATCAGTCGCTAATTTGCGACTGATTTGCGACTACATTCTAAAAATTTTATGTGCAGTCGCAAATCAGTCGCAAATAAGCGACTGATATGCGACCACATATGGTAAATTCACATTTCCCCTAAGTATTTTCCACATTTAAAACTTGTACTTCTATTCTATAAGACTACTAACCATTAGAAGTGATAACATATATTGAAAACCATATTTGTAATGATTTCATATTTAGATAACATTTGGAATGTATATAAGAAGTATAAGGTTAAGTAAATTTGTTAAGGATTTTAGGTAAGTTATTTGAAAATTTGGGAAATGTTATTGTTTTCATAGCAATTGAAATTTTTATAACTTATAATCAATTACTCAATCTTATATAATTATATGCATTCCTCAAAATCTCAAAATTTAGGGTTTAGGGTATTATTTGTGACTGATTTGCCACCACTTTGCAACTGCTTTGGCAATGTGGTTGCATTTCAGTCACAAAAATTTGATGTAGTCGCATAAGAGTCGCTAATTTGCGACTGATTTGCGACTACATTCTAAAAATTTATGTGCAGTCGCAAATCAGTCGCTTATTTGCGACTGATTTGCGACCACATATGGTAAATTCACATTTCCCCTAAGTATTTTCTACATTTAAAACTTGTACTTCTATTCTATAAGACTACTAACCATTAGAAGTGATAACATATATTGAAAACCATATTTGTAATGATTTCATATTTAGATAACATTTGGAATGTATATAAGAAGTATAAGGTTAAGTAAATTTGTTAAGGATTTTAGGTAAGTTATTTGAAAATTTGGGAAATGTTATTGTTTTCATAGTAATTGAAATTTTTATAACTTATAATCAATTAATCAATCTTATATAATTATATGTATTCATCAAAATCTCAAAATTTAGGGTTTAGGGTATTATTTGTGACTGATTTGCCACCACTTTGCCACTGCATTGGCAATGTGGTGGCATTTCAGTCACAAAAATTAATCGTGGTCGCAAATCAGTCGCAAATTGGAGACCACATTCTAAAAATTTGATGTGAAGTCGCAAATCAGTCGCAAATTTGCGACCACCATTAATTTGGTGGGAGTTTGAACGTTTTCGTTTCCCACCAAATTAATTGGTAGTCGGAAATCAGTCACAAATTTGCTACTGATTTGCGACCACATCCGACTGATCTGCGACCACATCCGCACAAAAAAAAACTATAAATACACGAAGGTTTGCCCTCATTTTTCACAAATCTCTCAAAACTTCATAATCAAAATCTCTCAAAACACTTTCTAAACACTTTGAAAAACACTCTCTAAAAATGGCAAGTAGTGGTAGGTCGTTAAGAGGTCGTGGAAGACGATCTTTCGGATCGTCTTCCGGCCGAGGAACCTCTTCGGCCTCCTCGAACCCTTCACCATCCGCTAATAGAGCGGCATCGCGGCTCCCTCCACAATACAATTTTGTTCCTCACTCCGTTCCTGAAACCCAAACACCTCCACGGTTTCAGGAATCGGATGAACATGAGGAGGAACAAATTCCCGATTGCGAAACGGGAACGGATGAACAAACTATCACTCTTGATAGTTTGTTACAAACTCCGGGCCGCGAACAGTATTTGACTGTGCTTTCTCCAGAAGCGGCTCCTAATACAATGTGGTAAGCATGTTTATTAATAGCTACTTTTTTAATAAATATTTATTAAAATTGAAATTATATTAATATAATTTTAAATTTTTGTAATAAATATTAGGTTTGACCGCGATAACGGGTCTATTACTCGTCAAATCGCTAAAATTTTGAAAAATAAATTTGACGGTCCGTACTACAGTTGAACCATCGTACCTCCTGAGAGGCAGGAGAAATATTTTATAGAATTTGCGGTAAGTATTCTTTTTTAAATTGTGTAAATATTTTATAAAATATAAAAAATATATACTAATATTTTTTAACTCAATTTCAAGCAATCGTACACCTGGGATCCTCTGATCACCCCGGTGGTACGAAAAGAGTTCGAGGCCGTCTGCGTAAGGCGGATGAAAGGGATGGTGAGCACGGTTCATACAACCGGAAAACATCCCAGATGGATTTCCCCAAGTTTGTACAATATTATGACAGCATATTGGGCAACCGAAACATCTACCGAGAGGAGTACGAAATCCTCTCATAACCGCAACTCCGCTTGGGATGGTCTTGGCCCGCATAAACATTTATCGGGCCAAAAATCCTACATTCAGGTCCAGCAGGAAATGGTAAGTAAAAATATTTTTTTTAATTATTATTTTTTCTCACAAATAAATAATATTTTAATATCTGTGAAGGAACATAATTTGGGACGACCAATCTCAATAGGTGAGGTCTTTATAAAGACTCACACAAGACCGGATGGTTCGTATGTAGATTTGAAAGCAAAACAAATCTGTGAAGCATACGAACGAAACATCCAAGAGAAGATGGCGATCGTGGAGGTCGATCCAACAGAAACATCCGATGGAACCTCCCGTCCAATTGAGCTGACTCAAGCACAAAAGAATGAGATATTCTTATAGGTAAAAAAATTTTTTCAAACTTTTTTCTTTTAACATATTTTCCTAATTAAATAATAATTACATTTATTATTTAATTTACGTTTTCGTAATTTTCTAGTCATATGTTCCTGATGAACGAGGCCGTCTTTATGGACTCGATAGCCTCAGCCACGTACAATCTACGGGTAGAAGTAGTGGGGTACAAACCCATTCACCCGAGTACGTTATGCTTCAAGAACAAAACGCGTTGATTAAAGCACAAAACGCGCAGATGATGCAAAAATGTGAGAAGATTGAAGAGCTGAACAGAGAAAACCAGAAGAAGATCTCGAGCTTGGAGATGCTCCTCGGATATATCCAACGGACGGATCCCGCATTCGCCTCCTTTATGCGGGATAATGATTGCACAGGGGAACCATCGACGGCTCCGCCAACCACCCCATTTTTGCCATCAGATTTCCAATTTCTGCCACCGGACAATTAAATTTTTTTTTATGTATTTAAAAATTTTCAGTAATAAATGTTATAATTTTAAATTTGTATATTTTTTAATTCAATATTTAGTTTACATATTTTTCATTTAATATTATAATATTTTTAATTCATTAATCAAAATTAACAAATATTATAATAAATATTATAATAAATATTATAATAATATTTTAAACCAATTATATTAATAGTTAATCTAAATTATTTTATTAATATTTCTAATTTCAAATATTTAATTTTATTATTGAAATTAATTTTCAAAATTATTATTGAAATTTAAAATTTTAAATATTATTTTACATTTTTAAAAATAATTTAAAAATATTAATATTATATTTCACTAATATACGAAATTATTTCAATAATAAAAAAATATATATATTTTTTGAATTATTAATAATATTATTTCAATAATAAAAAAATATATTAATATTATTTTTTTTAAATCTATATACGGTGTAGTCGCAAATTAGTCCTAAATCAGTCGCAATTTTTGCCACCGATTTGCGACTCCTTCATACATGTGGTCGCAAATCAGTCACAAAATATTGCGACTGCGAGCTATGTGTAGTAGGGCTGGGTTTTCGGTTTATTCGGTTTATTCGGATCGGTTTATTCGGTTTTCGGTTTTTTCGGTTTGTGAAAAAACTGTCCGAAAAAAATTTATCAGAAATCGGTTCGGTTCGGTTTTTTTATCGGTTTAATCGGTTCGGTTTTTAGTAAATAAAACTGTTCCGAATTAAACCGAAATATAATTTGATTCGGTTTATTTCGGTTTAATTCGGTTTATTTCAATTTATTTCGATTTATTTCGGTTTATTTCGGTTTATTTCGGTTAAATTCGGTTTAATTCGGTTTAATTCGGTTTAATTCGGTTTTCACATAATTGCAAAACCCATCCATATCCTCAGAAATATCTCCTGTGAAGTCAAGAATACCTTGAAGCAATGCAATTTCATCGGTCTCACTAAACAGCCTCTGAAACATTTTCTTGGCTTCTTCTCCAGATATTTTCTTAACTTCTTCTTCTTTTGCTGGCTTCTTTGCATGCTCAGATATCGATATCTTCATCTTCTTCTTAGCCTCATCCTCTGCTTTGTTCAAAGGACGCTTTGCTGTAGAGCTCTCCGGCAGATTCACGGCAGATTTAGAGCTCTCTGCTTTTTGCTTGGTTACAACAGGCGACTGCTTCTTCACAGGCTCGGGATCCGGATCGGAATCCGAATCAGATTCACCATCGGACTCAGACTCAGGCTTCTTAGGAGCAACAGATGTCTGTATGGGTTTCGACTGTTCGTCGCCTTCATCATCGGAAGACTCGTTTTTCTTCGAATCTTCACCGGAAGACTCGGATTCTTCTCCAGATGAGCCAGATTCTTCTTCTTCTTCCTCTTCACTGGAAGATACCAAAGGAGGATTCTCGATCTGCTTCGGCGCCATCTAAATCAGATCTGAAAATTTAGGGTTACCATTTATATACGTAAGCCGATTTTCGGTTTAGGAAAACCGATCGGTTTTGTCTTCCCGAACCGAACCGAAATGTAAACCGAATAAAATTAATTATTTAGCCGATCGGTTTAACGGTTAAAATTAAACCAAAACCGAAACCGAAAATTTTCGGTTCGGTCGGTTCGGTTTTTTCGGTTTTCGCCGAAAACCCACCCCTAATGTGTAGTCCCAAAACAGTCACAAAAATTTGTGACTGTTTTGCTACTGTGTTTCTCCTGTAGTCGCAAAACAGTCACAAATTTTTGTGACTGATTTGCGACTACGGTTCACCTGCAGTCGCAAAACAGTCACAAAAAACAGTGACTGATTTGCAACTGCGGTTCTACCGTAGTCGCAAATCAGTCACAAAAAGTTGGAACTGTTTTGCGACTACAAATTTAGCAACCACAACCGTAGTCGCAAAACAGTAGCAAAATTTGTTACAGAAATTCAGTGGCAAATTAGTCGCAAAAATAGCAACCACGGTTGTGGTCGCAAATTAGTCGCAAACTAACCACTATGCCCGTGGTCGCAAATCAGTCGCAAATGTGCGACTGATTTGCGACCAATATTATTTGCGATTATTATTTTGCGACCACTTCCGTGGTCGCAAAACGGCTGTTTTCTTGTAATGCCTGAAGAATAGCTCGGCTGTTTGCATGTCATCATTAACATTGGCACACGGAATGAAGTGTGCCATCTTGGAGAATCTGTCCACCACTACAAAGATTGCATCCTTGTGGTTGATCTTGGGCAGACCTAGAACGAAGTCCATTGAGATGTCCACCCATGGATGTGTAGGTATGGGCAGTGGGAGATACAACCCATGAGGGTGCACTCGGGACTTCGCCTTTTTGCAAGTGATGCAACTTGCACAATGGACTTCTACTGACCTTTTGATGTGTGGCCAGTAGAAGTGCTCCTTGACCACTGCTAGAGTCTTGTCGACACCAAAGTGGCCCATGAGTCCTCCTCTATGAGCTTCTCGGATGATAAGCTCTCGTAATGATCCTTGTGGTATGCACAGCCTTCTCTCTTGGAACAAGAATCCCTCATGGATGTAAAACTTACCATGACTACCTGTGCCATACTCCTTGTAGCTCTCAGCACAGTCAGGGTCATCCTTGTATAGGTCCTTGATGTGCTTGAATCCTAGGACCTTTGCCTCCATGGTGGATATCAAGGCAAACCTCCTTGATAGTGCATCGGCTACCACATTTCTTGTACTTGATGACGTACGGGAAGGTCTCTATGAACTCCATCCACTTGGCATGTCTCCTCTTGAGATTGGTTTGCCATCTGAGGTGTTTGAGGGTCTCGTGATCAGTGTGGATCACAAACTCCTTGGACAGCAAGTAATGCTGCCAAGTCTCCAATGCTCGGACAAGGGCATAAAGCTCCTTGTCGTAAGTGGGGTAGTTCAGTGAGGCACCACCTTGCTTCTCACATAAGTATGCCACTGGCCTCCCTGCTTGGGTTAGCACTGCTCCTATGCCTCCCAGAGGCATCACACTCCACTTCAAACGTCTTGTTGAAGTCGGGCTGGACTAGCACTGGTGCATGTGTAAGGCTGTCCTTCAAGGCCTGGAAGGCCTTCTCCTGAGCTTCTCCCCAGCTGAATCCCACGTTCTTCTTCACTACAGCCGTCAATGGTGAGGTAATACTGCTGAAGTTTGGCATGAATCTCCTGTACAAGCTGGCCAGTCCGTGGAAACTCCTCATTTGGCTGATGTTTCTTAGTGTTGGCCATTCTTGTATGGCTCGCATCTTCTCTTCATCAACCTGTAGGCCCTGTGAACTTACAACAAAACGTAAGAAGACAAGTTTATCAGTACAAAAGATGCACTTCTTGAGATTGGCATAAAGCTCTTCTTGTCGAAGGGTTTTAAGCACCAACTCAAGATGTGTGAGGTGATCGCATTTACTATAAACTAATATGTCATCGAAATAAACTACAACAAACTTACTGATGTACGCCCTAAGAACTTGGTTCATAAGGCGCATGAAGGTGCTGGAGCATTAGTCATGCCGAATGGCATGACTGTCCACTCGTAGAGCCGTTGCTTTGTCTTGAAAGCAGTCTTCCATTCATCACCTTCCTTCATCCTGCCCCGGTGGTCTCCACTCTTGAGGTCTATCTTGGAAAAGACCGTGGCTTTACTCAGCTCATCTAGCATGTCATCCAGCCGTGGTATCGGATGGCGGTACTTGACTGTGATGTTGTTGATTGCTCGGCAGTCCATGCACATTCGCCAAGTCCCATCCTTCTTGGGCACTAGTAGCACTGGTACGGCACATGGACTGAGGCTCTCTCGAACATAGCCTTTCTCCAGGAGCTCCTTGACTTGCTTATCAAGCTCCTTAGACTCCTTTGGACTCGTCCGGTAGGCTGGCCGGTTTGGCAGGGCTGCTCCGGGCACGAGGTCGATCTGGTGCTCTATGCCTCGTAGGGGAGGTAAGCCTGCTGGTATCTCTTCCGGGAACACATCCTGGAACTTGTTGAGGAGAGCTGCTATTTCAGAAGGTAGCTCTACCTGTTCTTTCTCTACATTCAACACTTCTTTGAAAACCATTAGTAGCATTAGATCCTTCGAGGCTAAAGCTCTCCGGACATGACTTGGTTGAATAAGAAAATTAGATTTAATGAGCTTCTTTTACTTACTCATTTGCTGTTGAAGCTCATGTACCTGGGCAGGTGTGAGAGGAGCTAGGCTGACCTTTCTCTTGTCATGCACGAAAGTGTAGAGATTGGTTCGGCCATCATGCATGGTCTCCTTGTCAAACTGCCATGGCCTTCCTAGGATAAGATGGCCAGTTTGCATGGGCACTACGTCGCACAAGACTTGGTCTTGGTACTTGCCCACACTGAATGGCACAGTGACTTGCTCATGGATCTTCAGCTCCACTTTGTCATCGAGCCATCTCAGTCTATATGGTTGAGGATGCCTTGTCTTCTCTAGACCTAGCTTATCAACCATATATGCACTAGCAACGTTAGTGCAAGAACCACCATCTATGATGAGGTTACATACCTTGCCCTTGATGGTGCAACGGCTGTGGAAGATGTTCTCCCTCTCGATGGTGTCTGAGGGATCCACCATTGCACTGAAAATGCATCTAGTAACCAGCACTTCCCCCACATCAGGGTACTCAATGTCACCGTATTCTCCTTCTGGTTCGTAGTCCTCTTCATCTTGAGATTCATACTCTCCAGCTTCCATAATCAACATGACCCGGTTGTTTGGGCACTCCCTTGAGATGTGTCCGTGACCCCTACACTTGAAACAAGTGATGTCACGTGATCTTTGAGGGTTAGAGGACTTACTAGGCTCTCTCTGGTCACGGGTAGGCTCAGGGGGCTAGCTCTTGAACCGTGACTCGATCTCTATGCTTTTGCCTTTGTCTACGGGCTTGGGGATGTTGCTTGGTGTCCAAGGCGTCTTAGGCTTGTTGCTGATGTCTTGGCTCTTACGTTTGATGTGCTGCTCAGCCTGGACAGATAGGTGGAACAAGTTCTTGAAGTCTTTGTAGATTTGCCTTTCCACCTTGCGGCTGATTCTTTCTTGAAGTCCATCCAAGAATTGTGCCATCAAAGCTTCCTCATCGTCATTGAGCTCCAGCCTGTTCCTTAGTCTCTCAAACTCTTCATAGTACTCCTCTACTGATCTGGTGCCCTGATTAAGAGTACGAAAACGTCGTTGCAAATCTCTATGAAAATAAGGTGGAACAAACTTTTGTCTCATGAGGTCTTTCATGTCGACCCATGAGTCTACGGGCCTCAATCTTTTCCTCTTTCGGTCAGACACCTCTCGATTCCACCAGATGAGGGCATTGTCCGTGAGTTGTGCTACTGCCATGGAGACTCTCCTAGGGCCTGGTTGGTTGTAGTGATCAAAGATGTGGTCCATCCTCCTCTCCCAATCAAGATAGGCTTCGGGGTCTACCTTTCCTGCAAAACTAGGAGGTGTTAACTTGACATCAGGATGAGTTACCCGGTTATAGGCGTGTTCATCTCCATCCTCATGATGTCTAGGAGGCATCCTTGGTCTCTGGTGATGACCATATGGCTCGAAGCCATCACCTTTTGCCTCTGGTTGCCGTGGAGGTCCTCTCGGCCTAGGGTGATAGTTATGAGGCTGTGCATCCTCATCTCCATCTGGCTGGGGCTCCTCCTGTTCATGCCGTGTCCTAAGGTGCTCAGGACCCTCAGCACGGTCTTTCTCAGCCCGCACGTGCCTTATGGCCTGGAATCTCACAGGCCTCTCCACGCGCTCCAACCTCTCGCCGATTGATGCGAGTTGCGTTTGGAGGGTGGTTAACATGGCCATCATGGCCTTGGCTGCATCTCTATTTTCTTCTGCCATTGCATACTACAAAGAATAGAACAAGTTACTCTGCTCCTAGAAACAATTAGGAGGGTTTCTTATATAAAAGAATTCGAAAAATGCAAAAAGGAAAAAATGGGAAAAAAGGAAATTTCGAAAAAATGGAAAATATGAAAAAAATGGAAACTTTCTTAACAACTAGTGCTAGTTGGCTTGATCGAATTCTTTTGGTATTTCTCCTATTTTATTTTTCTTTTCTATTTAATTTAACTTAAAAATAATGGAAATATGATTCTAACAAAAAGGAAAGTCGAAAATTGCAATGCAAGGATGAATCTAAGCCCTAGTGATGCACATAGAAGCTAGATGCACTCGGTTTGGAATTTGATGTTATTTGACTTTTCTTGAATGCGACTTAAAATACTGCAAGAACTAAAAACAAAACTAGTTAAAGGATAGAAACAACCTGGTTTACAAGCTTTAAGCTCTGATACCAAAATGATACAACCCTCGATTCAAGGTTTATATGCGCGTGGGCTGGGTGGAGAAGATTACGTGAGAAACTCAACCTTAGGCTTCTGGATGGGGGTTTTCTGGTTGGTAAAAGATTGAAGCGTGAAGTGAACCACACGAGGGGTGATGAACCTCGTGATAAATCACAAATGTAGAGCTAGGAGGGCTGGTCTCAACTAGGTTCTTAGCGTCCAAGTCTCTAGAGAATAACTTGTAGAAAGAAAATTCGATCTTTATTAATTATCAAAAAGGTTGTCGAACTACAATGCTGGAAGGAGCCTTATTAATATGCTCGACAGCTTGACCTACTAGGGTCGACTCAAAGAAAGAAAAGGAAAATTTACAAAAGTGCACAAATAGAAAACGTACAAAAATGCATAACCGAAAAAGGACCTATTCCTAAAATGTCTTTGACTCAAAAATGTAAACAATCTAAATCCTACCCTGCAAAACAGAAAGAGGCAAATATTTGAATTGAAAACTTACCTTTCTTACCTCACGGCCAAGAAATGGAAGTTGGCCGTCCTTGTGGCATGCACGCGCCTTGCTCCTAGTCTTCGACTTGGAGTAGGGTTAGGAATCTTTGGGCCCTGACCTCTCTTGCCACTAAAGCCCAAGTCTCTGAAGTCCCTTGCATTGTTGAGAAGCCTTTGGATTCTTCTTTGCACTTCTGGCCCACTGTCCTTTGTCGATCATCATCTAGGAGCTTGTCGACCCATAAGCTGAATTTGTGGAAGAGTGCTCTTGATCTGCTCCTTGTCATTGCTCCTGGTGGCACCACTGGTGTAGAGACTTCCTCTTGATGCATGTCCTGAAGCTGGTAGCTTATCGGGTCCGAGTCTCCTTGTGTAGAGTTGAAATGCCCGTGTACTCGGCTGGATCGGCTGTACCGGCTGGACTTTGCGAGGTGCTGGCCGGAATGTCTTCTGGTCTGGCCAAGTTGATCCTGGAGCCAGCGGCGTCACCAATGGGACCGGCGGTGTCATCCACGTCACCACCAGTTGGGCCAGAGGTTTGGGCCTCTTCGCCGGCAATGTTGATCGGTCTGGTCATGTTGGTCGAAGATCCGGCGGTACCGCTTGGGCCAGCAGACGTGCCAAATGGCCCGGCTGTCTCGGGCAAGCTCCCTGGTCGGCCAGTATGGTCTCCTGACCGGCCATACAACCTGATGTCCCCATCAGTTTGATACCATTGACACTCTCCAAAAATACTAGGCTTGTCAAGCTTCATGAAAACTCATATGTTTTTGGGTTTAGTGGACATCCCTATAAGGTATCCGATGGGGTTTTGGAAGACTTAGCCTTGAAGGTCGGCAAAGTGATAATCCCCACTGATTTTATCTTGCTCAAGATGGATAAAGAGCCAACTGATCTGATAATATTGGGAATATTATTTTTGTTAACAACTGGAGCTATCATAGATGTGAAAAGGGATATCATCAATCTCAACTTGGAAACTGCCGCTCTCAAGTTCAACATTATGGATGCAATGAAAAAAGCTAACTAGAAGGAAAAGTTTTCTCTGTTAAGACATTCCACAATTAGGAGGAAGACTATCTTGACTAGCTGAACATGAAGGAACCCATAGAAATATCAATCACAAAAAGGGAGAAGCTTATGTGGTCATGAACGAGAGGGCCTTGGAACAGGAGAAAATTCTTGATTCACACATGATTTTTAAAGGATCAAGTTGCTTGCTGGAATTGATCGAAAACGGAGAAGTTGTGAAAAGGGGTATAGCTAGCACTAGTAAGTCTAGTGATAATGAAGATTGGAGTGATCTCAAAGCACCTAATTTGGAGCTAAAACCACTGAGGTATCAATTTATTGGTCCTAATTACATACCCGGTAATCATAAAATTATGCTTTGAACGATGATGAGACATCTATATATGCTTTTGAGTGAGTTGAAAAAGTATATGAAGGTTATAGATTATTCATTAGATGACATCAAGGGTATAACTCCTGC
Organism: Pugionium cornutum; assembly: GCA_018901935.1. Lineage (NCBI taxonomy): Eukaryota > Viridiplantae > Streptophyta > Magnoliopsida > Brassicales > Brassicaceae > Pugionium > Pugionium cornutum. The sequence goes on along the minus strand of JAENJI010000012.1, from coordinate 15,738,649 downwards.
TTTGTGCGTGCATAGTATATATCTATAAGATGAGTCAAAGTCATAAATTGAACACCAACGTAGGTTGAATCTTAATCCTAAGGAACTAGTTAAGAAGGAGATCTTGAAACTACTTAATTTGGGGAAAATCTATCCTATGTACTTAGATTTTTCTGGTTCATGTAATTCTAAAAAGGAGGAATCATGGTTGTTAAAAATGATGAAGTTTAGTTGATCCCCACCAGAACGATAACTGGACATCGTATGTGCATTGACTACCAAAGGTTGAATGCATCCACTCGGAAAGATCATTTCCCATTACATATCATCAATCAAAGCTTGAGATCTTAGCAAACCGCTCTTTCTATCTTTCTATTTCTTTTTATATGGATATTTGGGCTGCTTTCAAATCCCTATCCACTCTTAAGACCAGGAGGAAATGACATTGACATGCCTTTACGGTACCTTTCCTATCGGAGGATGCCATTTGGATTGTGTAATGCACCGAAAAGTTTTCAGCAGTGCATGATTTCTATTTTCTCGGATCTAATTGAGGATATTATGGAATTTTTTATGATGGCATCTCTGTGTATGGTTTTTCTTTTGGTGTGTGTCTTTCTAATCTTTGAATGGTGCTCAAATGCTGCGAAGAGTCGAACCTCATTCTCCCCCGGGAAAAGTGCCATTTCATGGTTCATGAAGGCATTGATTTTGGGCATAGGATCTCAGCGAGCGACGTAGAGGTGGAAAAGACGAAGATAGACGTGATGACAAATATTGAACCACGGACTTCAAATAAGGGTCATGCTGGATTTTATCGGAGGTTCATCAAGTATTGCTAGGCCACTTACAAAGCTCTTGTGCAAGGATGTGTTGTTTATTTCGACAAGGAGTGTCATGATGCCTTTGTCTGATTAAAAGAGGCAATGATAAGTGCACCCATAGTTCAACCTCCTGATTGGAATGTGCAGGAAATGATAAGTGCACCAATAGTTCAACCTCCTGATTGGAATTTTCGTTCCAAAGTAATGTGCGATGCAGCTTACCACGCTGTTGGAGAATTTCGTGGACAAAGAAAAGATCATAGGTTGCACGTTATCTATTATGCCAGCATGAATCTTAATGAGGCTCAGAAAAAATATGCAACAACTAAAAAGGAGTTATTGGCAATGGAGCTTTCCTTCTAGAAGTTTAGATCTTATGTGCATGGGTCCAAAGTGAATGTGTGCACCGACCAGCATTGCGACACTTGTTAGCAAAGAAGGATGCCAAACCAAGACTTTTGCAATTGATCTTGATCTTGCAAAAATTCGATTTTTAGATTAAGGATAAGAAGGGGATTGAAAATGGGATAGAAGATTATCTATGAAGAATGAGGGTCGATGAGTAGCTACCAATTGATGATTCTCTATCCGAAGAGCAAATCAATTTGATAAAGGTCTACAAGGTGAATGATGTGTTGGAGGAGGCAATAGTATCAACTGCAATGGAAGTGAGTGCTCCCTGGTATACAAACTTTGTGAACTACTTGGCTAGCGACACGGAGCCACAAAAACTCCAAGCTTACATAAAGAAAAGGTTCTACAAAGATGTGCAGCACTACAACTGGGATGAACTACTTTTATACACACAAGGGAAGCAAAAATTATTTACAAGATGTATATCTGAGGAGGAAGTTGATACAAGCCTCGATTCAAGGCTTGGATGCGCGTGGGCTGTTTGGAGAAGGTTAGGTGAGAAACTCGACCTTAAGCTTCTGGATAGGGGTTTTCTGGTTGGTATGAGATGGAAGGGTGAAGTGAACCACACGAGGGGTGATGCCACGTAAACAGCGGAGCTGTTCTTCAGGGAGATAGTACGGCTTCATGGAGTGCCAAGGACCATCGTTTCAGACAGGGACACCAAGTTCCTCAGCTATTTCTGGAGGACCCTTTGGAGGAAGCTAGGCACGAAGCTACTCTTCTCTACCACCTGCCATCCTCAAACTGATGGCCAAACTGAAGTTGTCAACCAGGCACTATCAACTCTTCTCCGGACTACACTAGGGAAGAACCTCAAGACTTGGGTGGAGTGCCTGCCATTCATAGAGTTTGCTTACAACCGAGCCGTGAACTCAGCAACCAAGAAGACACCCTTTGAAGTAGTATACGGCTTCAACCCTCTCACCCCATTGGAGCAAACGGCACTGCCACCAGCAGAAATGACCAACCTCAACGGAGCATCCAAGGCAGAGTTCATAAGGAAGTTACACCAGAAGGTAGCAGAGAACTTGGAGAAGAGGACCGGGCAGTACGTGACTCATGCTAACAAGGGAAGAAAGGAGGTGATCTTTCAACCAGGCGATTGGGTGTGGCTACACCTACGGCAGGAGAGGTTCCCCAACCTAAGTGGTTCCAAGCTAGAACCAAGAGGAGATGGACCATTCAGAGTGCCGGAGAGGATCAACAACAACGCCTACCGGATCGAGCTCCCAGGTGAGTTTAATGCGTCCAACACGTTCAACGTAACTGACTTAGCCCCTTTCCATGCAGATGAACGAGTTTTGAGGTCAAAACCTACTGAAGAGGGCGGGGATGATGGGGACATCAGGTCGTATGGCCGGCCAGGAGAACAGACTGGCCAACCAGGAAGCTTGCCCGAGACAGCCGGGCCATTTGGTACGTCTGCCGGCCCAAGCGGTACCGCCGGACCCTCGATCAACAGGACCGGACCGATCAGCATTGCCGGCGGAGAGGCCCAAACCTCTGGCCCTACTGGTGGCGACATGGATGACACCGCCGGTCCCATTGGTGACGCCGTTGACTCCGGGATCAACTTGGCCGGTCCAGAAGACATTCTGGCCAGTACCTCGCACAGTCTAGCCAGTACAGCCAATCCAGCCGAGTACACGAGCATTTCAGCATCTACAAAAGGACACTCGGACCAGATAAGCTACCAGCTTCAGGACATGCATCTAGAGGAAGTCTCTACACCAGTGGTGCCACCAGGAGCAATGACAAGGAGCAGATCACGAGCACTCTTCCACAAGTTCAGCTTCCGGGTCGACAAGCTCCTAGAGGAAGATCGACTAAGGACAGTGGGCCAGAAGTGCAAAGAAGTGTCCAAAGGTTTCTCAACAATGCAAGGGACTTCAGAGACTTGGTCTTTAGTGGCCAGAGGGGTCAGGGCCCAAAGATTCCTAACCCTACTCCAAGTCGAAGACTAGGAGCAAGGCGCGTGCATGCCACAAGGACGGCCACCTTTCATTTCTTGGCCATGAGGAAAGAAAGGTAAGTTTTCAATTCGAATATATGCCTCTTTCTGTTTTGCAGGGTAGGATCTAGATTGTTTACATTTTTGAGTCAAAGACATTTTAGGAATAGGTTCTTTTTCAGTTATGCACTTTTGTATATTTTCCATTTGTGCACTTTTGTGCACTTTCCTTTTCCTTCTTTGAGTCGACCCTAGAAGGTCAAGCTGTCGAGCATAATAAGGCTCTTTCCAGCATTGTAGTTCAACAACCTTTTTGCTAATCAATAAAGATCAAATTTTCTTTCAACAAGTTATTCTCTCAAGAGACTTGTGCGCTTAGAACCTAGTTGAGACCAGCCCTCCTAGCTCTAAGTTTGTGATTTATCACGAGGTTCATCACCCCTTGTGTGGTTCACTTCACCCCTCCATCCAATACCAATCAGAAAATCCCTATCCAGAAGCTTAAGGTCGAGTTTTTCACCTAACCTTCTCCACACAGCCCACGCGCATATAAGCCTTGAATCGAGGCTTGTATCAAAACGGGTTGATGCTATATATAGTTAGTCCAACAAATGATGCAAAGTTTTTCTTAATCTGTTGAAGACGATCATTTTACCATGATTTGGAATTCCAAGATAGTCATAAGCGATGGGGGTACCAACTTCATCAACAAGTTTTTTTTAGTACGTTTTGAGGAAGCATGGGGTTAAGCATAAGGTAGCAAAACCGTATAATCTACAAAAATCAGGTCAAGCGGAAATCTCAAAATATCAAATAAAGGTTATATTGGAGAAGACAGTTTGAAAGACCAAGAGAGATTGGTAGCGAAGTTAGACAATGCATTGTGGGCATACCGGACAGCCTATAAGATGACTATTGGGGCAACTCCCTTAAACCTTATCTATGTGAAATCTTGCCAGCTCCCGCTTGAGTTGGAATACAAGGCACTTTGGACAACAAAGTTCCTCAACTTTGATCTCAAGACGTCTACCGCGAAGCACTTGATATATAACTAGAAGAACTTGAACAGATAAGACAGGACGCATATGAAAGCTCCAAGATATACAAGGAAAAAACTAAGATATTTCATGACAAGAACTCATCAAGCAAGAATTCAGAGTGGGGGGGATCAAATTTTGCTATTTAAATCTTGGTTGAAACTGTTTCCCAGGAAACTCAAATCAAGATGGTTAGGGCCTTTCGAGTTAAACAAAGTTCATCCTTACGAAGCGATTGTGCTGATCAACAACTTAGGAGAAAACTAATAAAAGATGCTGTAGGAAGCCTTATAAAGGACAAAGGCTGGCAGTGACACGAGTTGGTGGTCACTCTCTCTCGGTATGGCCTAGAGAAATTTGGTGGAGATCTAACGAGCTGGTGGTCAGTCTCACTCATGGAATCAAGGCAGGAGCGTGTTGGAGAAGTAAGGTGCACCACGAAGAGGGTGAAAACTTTTTGATACATCACATGAGGTTCGAGCAAGGGTGCGACGACACTCTCTTGGTTGAATTCGTAAAGGTTCTTTCTCTTGATAGAGAATTTGACCTTTATTAATATAAAAAAGGTTGAAAACTACAAGGCTGAGGGGAATCTTATATAATAGTTTTTCAGCTTAACCTAATTGCCAAAATAAATAAAGGAAAATGCGACATGGTAATCACAAACAAAAGGAAATCGCAACAATACAAAAAAGGAAAAATGCACAAACTATGAAAAGGAAAAGTCTAAGTTGCGTGTTATTTCTTTTGGGAGGTGCATTAAGTTTGAATTTGGCATCATGTTGGTCCATTGTGAGGGCCATATTATCCTGCAAGAATACAATAAATGGATCATACCTTAGCCTTGCTTACACATGGTCATGTACGAGCAATAAGTGTTGATTCCGTGTGCATTTGGTGCATGGCGTGTAATGGATCTTTGCCTTGATGCCTAAACTATTCTAAGTAATCATTTGATGTCTCAGGGTCTTGTTCTTGAAGCTCTTCAAGTTTCCTTGCTTTATCTTGAACCTCTTGGTTCGTGAGTGTTGTTCCAGCCAATTCTTTTTTATTATGGCCATCTTGGGTCTTTGTTGATCTAATCCTAAAACATGAGTTATGGTATTTGATTGCAATAAAAGGCAGAATACTTACCTCGATTAAGATAATCAATGTCATGGCTGATGGTCAATTGGTTAAATGTTTGGGCAAGATCATCGGCTGGCCGATGTATCTTGGCTGGCTGGCCATCAAGGCCAATGGTGCCGGTGCTGGCAGGGGTTTGACATGTCTCTGTCCATGCCGTTTCCTCAGTGCGAAGTGATTTGAAGTAGTTCTCTGTTGCTAGGTTGGACCTCTTCCTGAGTTGCTTGCCCCTGGACCGTATGGCCACCGCCTCTTGTATCGCGGGCCATAGTTCTTGTCCATGGTTGGTACTGATATCTTCATCTTTCCCTCCATCTTCAAAATTTTTTATTCTCAAAACTGGATCTCCTGTATTATAAGGAGAGAGTTCGGCCACGTTAAAGATATGGAAAATGTTTACCTCTTCTGCGAGTTGTAGCCGATAGGTGTTGTCATTCACCTTGTGTAAGATTTGGAATGGCCCATCTCCTCTTGGGGCTAGCTTGGAGGCTCTCATTTGGGGAAACCTCTGATACCAAAATGATACAAGCCTCGATTCAAGGCTTATATGCGCGTGGGCTGTTTGGAGAAGGTTAGGTGAGAAACTCGACATTAGACTTCTTGGATATGGGTTTTCGGGTTGGTATTGGGCGGAAGGGTGAAGTGAACCACACGAGGGGTGATGAACCTCGTGATAAATCACAAACTTAGAGCTAGGAGGGCTGGTCTCAACTAGGTTCAAAGCGCACAAGTCTCTTTTGAGAGAAAGCTTGTAGGAAGAAAGTTCTACTTTTTAATATCAAAAAGGTTGTCAAACTACAATGCTGGAAGGAGCCTTTTTAATATGCTTGACAGCTTGACCTTCAAGGGTCGACTCAAAGAAAGAAAAGGAAAGTTTACAAAAGTGCACAAATGGAAAATATACAAAAGTGCATAACCGAAAAAGGACCTATTCCTAAAATGTCTTTGACTCAAAAATGTAAACAATCTAGATCCTACCCTGAAAAACAGAAAGGGGCATATATTCGAATTGAAACTTACCTTACTTACCTCACGGCCAAGAAATGGAAGGTGGCCGTCCTTGTGGCATGCACGCGCCTTGCTCCTAGTCTTCGACTTGGAGTAGGGTTAGGAATCATTGGGCGCTGACCTCTCTTGCCACTAAAGCCGAAGTCTCTGAAGTCCATTGCATTTTTGAGAAGCCTTTGGACACTTCTTTGCACTTCTAGGAGCTTGTCGACCCATAAGCTGAACTTCTGGAAGAGTGCTCTTGATCTGCTCCTTGTCATTGCTCCTGGTGGCACTACTGGTGTAGAGACTTCGTCTAGATGCATGTCCTGAAGCTGGTAGCTTATTTGGTCCGAGTCTCCTTGTGTAGAAGTTGAAATGCTCGTGTACTCGGCTGGATCGGCTGTACCGGCTGTACCGGCTGGACTGTGCGAGGTTTTGGCCGGAATGCCTTCTGGACCAACCAAGTTGATCCCGGAGTCTGCGGCGTCACCAATGGGACCAGCGGTGTCATCCACGTCGCCACCAATTGTGCCGGAGGTTTGGGCCTCTCCGCCGGCAATGCTGATCGGTCCAGTCCTGTTGGTCGAGGGTCCGGCAGTACCGCTTGGGCCGGCAGACGTGCCAAATGACCCGGCTGTCTCGGGCAAGCTTGCTGGTCGGCCAGTCTGGTCTCCTGGCCGGACATACGACCTGATGTCGTCATCACCTCATGTACAACCAGACCCATTTTTCTGGCTCAAAAGTCAATTGCTTTTGGCTCTTATCAGCCCTCTTCTTCTACTCCTCGGTTTTCTTCTCTAAACACTCATTGGCCTTTGTGTGCAATTTTCAGATCATTTCTCCTCGGTCAAGGCCATCTTGGTTCACCTGTTCCTGTGGAATGCGTACGAGATCTACTAGAGACAAGGGGTTAAAGCCATATACTATCTCAAAGGGAGATAATTTAGTGGCCGAATGACTAGCACGATTATTTGCAAAATCTACAAAGGGTATACAACCCATCCAAGTGTTCATATTGTTACCAATGGTGGACTTTAGTAGGGTTGGGAGTGTTCTATTGATCACCACAGTTTGCCCATCAGTTTTAGGATGTCACATTTTTGAACAAAGTAGCTTGGTGTTAAGCTTCTTCCATAGGATCCTCCAAAAATTGTTGAGCAACTTGCTGTCTCGGTCCGACACTATAGTTCTTGGTATGACATGTAGTCAAACGACTTACTAGAAGTAAAGCTCAGCTGTTTTGTTGGTATCATGAGTTCTTTCACATGGTATGAAATATGATATCTTTGAGAACCGATCTACCACCAAAACGATTGCATCCTTGTGTTGGATCTTGGGCAACCCTAGGACAAATCCATGGAAATATCTACCCCATGGTCATTAGGCATAGGTAGATAAATAGTAACTTGGATTTTTCTTTGTGGCATATGATGCACCGAGTACAAAAACTCTCTACGTCTTTCTTGAGGTGAGGCAAATAGAAATTGTCCATCACCGCGGCCAATGTCTTGTCAACACCGAAATATAACATTAGACCTCCTCCATGGGCTTCACTAAGCACTAGTTCTCCCATTGATCCTTGGGGCAAGCATAACCTCTTGACTTTGAAGAAAAAACTGTTTTGGATGTAAAATGACTAATATGCTTCTTTGCTGCATTCCTTGTAGCACTTTCCAAGTTCTAGATCAGTTGGGTAAAGCTCCCTGATGTGCTCAAATCCTAAGAATTTGGCTTCCATTATGGCGATCAATGCACGCCTCCATGATAAGGCATCGACCACTGCATTGTTTTTTCCTTCTTGTACTTGATCACGTAAGGAAACGTCTCAACAAACTCCAGCCAGTTGGCATGCCCTTTAGTGATGTGTTGCCTTTCTTTTTTTATGATGAACCCTTTTGATAGCAGGTAATGTTGCCATGTTTCTAAAAGCTCTCACCAACGCGTATAGCTCCTTCTCAAGGTGGGCTAATTAACCGTGGCCCCACTAAACTTCTCTCTGAAAGAAGCCATTCCCCTCTTCCTTTGATGCAAGACAACACCAATACCCAATCCAGATGCATCACACTCTACCTCGAATACTTTTTCAAATCTGGAAGTGCTAATACCGGTGCTTGGGTCAGCCAGTTCTTGAGGGCATTGAAGGCCTTTACTTAGGCATCTTCCAATGTAAATGCCACATTCTTTTTTATCACATCAGTGAGAGGTGCTTCTAGAGTGTTGAAGTCTTTCACAAACCTCTTATAAAAGCTAACCAACCCGTGAAAGCTTTGAACATGGCTAATAGAGGTAGAGGTCGCCCAATCCTTGATGGCCTTGATCTTTTTTCATCAACTTGTAGTCCATGTTCAGTCACTACAAAACCTAAGAATACAAGCTTGTCAGTACATAATTTGCACTACTTAAGGTCGGCATAAAGGCCTTCCTTTTCGAAGTGTGTTTATTACTTTCTGTAGATGAGCAACTTGTTAGGCCAAACTTCTACTATAAATCAATATATCATCAAAATAGACACCAACAAATTTACTTATAAAACACCATAAAACCTGGTTCATGAGTCGCATAAAGGTGCAAGGAGCATTGTTTAGGCCGAAGGGCATGACTAGCCATTGATAAAGACCTTGTTTGGTATTGAAGGCAGTGTTCCACTCGTCTGCTTCTCTCATTCTTACTTGAATGTAGTCATTCTTGAGGTCTATCTTGGAGAAGATAGTGGCTCTACTTAACTCGTCCAACATGTCATCGATGTATAGAATAGGGTGCTGGAATTTGATTGTGATGTTGTTGATGGCATGGCAGTCCACAAACATCCCCCATGTGCCAGATTTCTTTGGGACCAATAGCACAAGCACGACACAAGGCCTGAGTCTCTCACGGATATATCCTTTTTCCGTGAGGTCTTGCACTTATTCCTCCAACTTCTTGGAGTCTTGAGGGTTTATGCGATAAACCAGTTTGTTTAGAAGGGTTGCTCTGGGCACAACGTCTATTTGGTACTGTATGCCTCTAAGAATGGAAAAACCAGCTGGTATTTCTTCTGGAAAAAAATCCTTGTACTTTTCCAAAACAGCATTAATTTCTGAAGGTAGTTCATACTCTTTGAATTTCACACTAAGACATTCTTTGTATAACATTACTAGAATAGTGTCCTTGGCGCTTATAGCTTTATGCACTACAGTAGGTTTGATTAGAAAGTTAGATTTACTTACCTAAACCTCCTTGCTCATCCTAGTTTGATGGCCATGTACCTCCGGAGGGCTTCATGGAGCTAAGTTGTACTTATTCTTATTATGGGTGAAGGAGTTGAAAGTGGTTTTGACATTGTTGATTGTGGTATGATCAAACTGCCATGGTCGAGCCAACAGTAGGCGTCCATCTTGCATTGGCACCACATCACATAGTACCTGGTATTGGTACTTACCCACACTAAACAGCACACTCACCAGCTCTGTTACCTTTAGCTCCGTGGAGTCAGTGAGCGATTGTAGCTTGTATGGCCTTGGTTGCTTGTTCTTTTAAGACCTAATCTTTCCATACTTGCTAGCAACATTAGCAAAAGAACCTGCATCCATTACAAGAAAAATACCTTACCTTTGATGATGCACCGAGTATGGACGGGATTTTCTCTTTGGACATTACCTTCCGGTTGTACCAAAAATTTAGTGCGCTCCTGTTCACTAGGAGATCTCCTATGTTAGGGTACTTTACGTCATCCTGGAACCATGTTTATCAAGGTCGCCTTGTTGTTTTCAATAGATGGTAAGCGAATTACAGTTTGGTTCCAATAGATAATTGGCTCATCAAAACTTCCAATGACCCTAGGGACGCTTTGAGGATGTATTGGAATTCTTGCAGCACATGCATTTAGATTTTCCATGCCCATTTATTGGACTTCATTTTCACCATCTTGGGGAATGTTTTGTCCATGGTTTTTCATTTCCTAATGCCAACTTAGATGATTCAAATTGTAACATCCATTGCATTTACTTAGTCGAGACGAGAAGTTACCGATTATAAAACACAAAACTATATTTGTTAAAACACCAACATAAAATCCAATAGTTTCTTGTGAAACTCGTTAACCTGCACAAACTAGAAAAGAGAAAATCTCTATCTACATGTCACCAGACACGGGCACTTTTTGTTGTATACCAACACACCACCAACGTAGCCTTACCGCGTACGTTGGGACAATTTAAAAAAAAATTCAAGGTAAAATTAATCAAGTATTAAGTTACAATGTTATTATTAACATAATAAATATCTAATCACCCAAACTATTTTCTCAATTATTAACCACACAATTATCTACTTCTAGAACAAGCATAATTATGAAATGTTTTAATGCTGCACTTAAAATCCACATATCACCCTCACTTAGAAACTGGTTTACAAAGACTACCATTTCTTCTTTGTCGAGCAGATTCATTGCCCTCACTTCAACAACGTATTTTGTATATAATTCATCTTCAAATTGCTTCTCCTTCTACATAAATTTATATCTATGTGTCCTGAATGTCCATTCAAAGATTCAGGTCAAATCAGTTTTGGTGTATAATCAAAAGATACAACTTCACGTACTGGTTGTAGAAGCATTTTGCACATATCAGGATCGTGAAACCAATAATAGTTTCCAAATGAATAAATAAAACGGAGTTATATTTTGCATATGATTAGATATATATGTCATGGAGTTACTCACCAATTTTCAGATTGATCCGAATCCGTTTGGGTCTCCGTTTCCTGCTTTTACACAAGCTGGTCGCATATATGCATTCTGTACAACATGTTCGGGAAAATATCTATAATTTTCACAAGAAAAATCAGAATGATAAGCCTCTCGCTTCAGTATCTAATTGAAAGAGTCATTAAAATTCTGACCAAGTTTTGGATTGTATGAATCGGTTTTTCGTAGTTTTTTCTTCTTTCTACATGAATTGGTCTAATCTGCCTTCTACCTTCTTCTAACTGGCTAGGGTGGCTTCTCAATCGAGGTAGCTGATCGACGGCTGCTCTGCCGATAATCCGGCAGGGCTTCGCCAGTAATAATCCTATGCTCATTTCTATTTCGTGGCTCCTCTTTATATAGAGGATAAGGGAACCATATGTTATTTGTAGAATAACCGTTATGTCATTAATGAACAATTTTTGGGCTTTCAGCATTGGCCCTTACTTTTCGTTACTATTGGACCACGAAAACATACTCATAATATTCCATCCTTTTTAAAATTCCATAGGATCTTCTTTAAATGAATACCAAAGTTTTCGAGATGTTAATTTCTTTGAAAGTTAGGTTTCTAAAAGACCCGAAATTCGGGATGTTACACAAATGTTCTCTTTTAACTCTTGCAGCTTCTCTTTCTAACTATAGAATGTCAACTTCAGTTGGTAGCAAGTTCACTTTTCTGTGGCTTCTCGTGCTCATTCCCCTTCCAAACTCAAACAAATGCAGTTAGAAATTAAAAGAAAAAAGTAAACACTTAGTATCTAAGTGATTCAAAATCTTAGTGTCTACTGCTTTTTTCTGGGCAAGGTCGCCAAAAACTTGATGGGTGATAAGTTTTATCCCATATACAACTCCAAATGCAGAACAATCGAATTATCAATTCATGGTATCGAATTCACAAGGAAGAAAGAATAATGCAAGTAAGAATACAAAAATAAAGCTAAGAAAATTTGAGCTGTGATTTTTGTATTGATTTCTAATTAATGAAATGAGAAATAAACAAGAAACTAGACGATAAGATTAATTCCAAAATTAAGATATATGAAGGAGGGGTAAAGAAATGGATTTGGGATGAATATCAACTAACTAGCGATGCTTACATGCTCAATCAAATGTATTCATAAGACATATAACACATCCTAATAGATTAATATACTATCGTGATAATATTTTGTTTACTAACTTCTGTATAATCAAATCTTCTGTATATACTAGTAATCATTGAGATTATTTCACTACAATAATTACCTTAATCATCAATTATTATTGGTAAATATATGAAAACTATGATTTGGCTTCACCTACACATTTTGTTGAAGAATCTTAGTATCAATCACATCTTAATCATGATAAATTATTAGCTATTGGCCTCAACCATCATTAATCAACTTTCAATCCTCATAATCTAACTTATTCACAATCCATATAAAGAATTATGCACACATGGTAATACCAAAAACAATACAAATAATTGTTAAAAGCAAAACATAAATAACGAGAAAGAGTAGAAAGGAATTTTTCACTAGAATTGGAAACATATATTGAGAATTCCAAAACAACCATGAACCTTTTATTAGCTAAATGAGGCAAAAGTAAAAGAAGACTTCGTTTTTGTAGTTAAAAAGCTTTATACAAATTATTAAAAATAACCCGGGTCAACCAACACAAACGGGGTCAGTAAAAAAATGCAAAAGACAAACTACAGAACGGGTGAGCGCTAGGGGAAGATGGCTGCAAAATTCTAAAACTTTATACAGATTATTAAAAGTAACCGGGGTCAACCGACACAAATGGGGTCAGTAAAAAAATGCAAAAGACAAACTACAGAACTGGTGAGCCATCTGCTAGGGGAAGATGGCTGCAAAATTCTGGTGACTTGGACTCCTGAGTAACTGGCCAATGCTATTGATAATCATGGTTTTTACATTATTTTACCTTGCATTTTAACACAATTTTTCTTTCATTTGTAAGCATTTTAGATCATTTTCTCACCCTTTAGCAATCATTCTCATATAGAATACATGTTATGATCTAGTAGATAGATTTTTCTTCCTTGCGTGCTTTCTCGAGTGATTTTTCAAGTACAATACAGCAAATAAAATAGATGAACGCTCGATTCAAAGGAAGAATGCTCAATTGGCAATATGGGAATGTTCGATTGAAGAAAGAAGAAATGACCATAGGAGAGTTGCCATTGGCCACCTTGTTGATGGCACTGACTAATCGCCCAGGGAAGCTGTCCAGAGCCCCTGGGCAATAAACCATTGGCCCATTGGTCAATCATACAAGTCTGATCACCAAACTCACCCATGCCTGCCCCTGGAGTTTCCACGATCGGCCCATATGCCGATCTTGATGGCTGTGCGCCCAACTCAGTCTTACACTACTGATGGGGACATCAGGTCGTATGGCCGGCCAGGAGACCAGACTGGCCGACCAGGAAGCTTGCCCGAGACAGCCGGGCCATTTGGCACGTCTGCCGGCCCAAGTGGCACCGCCGGACCCTCGACCAACAGGACCGGACCGATCAGCATTGCCGGCGGAGAGGCCCAAACCTCCGGCCCAATTAGTGGCGACGTGGATAATACCGCCAGTCCCATTGGTGACGCCGCCGGCTACGGGATCAACTTGGCTAGTCCAGAAGACATTCCAGCCAGTACCTCGCACAGTCCAGCAGGTACAGCCGATCGAGCCGAGTACACGAGCATTTCAACATCTACAAAAGGAGACTCGGACCGGATAAGCTACCAAATTCAGGACATGCATCTAGAGGAAGTCTCTACACAAGTAGTACCACCAGGAGCAAAGACAAGGAGCAGATCAAGAGCACTCTTCCAAAAATTCAGCTTATGGGTCGACAAGCTCCTAGAGGATGATCGACAAAGGACGATGGGCCAGAAGTGCAAAGAAGAGTCCAAAGGCTTTTCAACAATGCAAGGGAATTCGGAGACTTGGGCTTTAGTGGCAAGAGAGGTCAGGGCCCAAAGATTCCTAACCCTACTCCAAGTCGAAGACTAGGAGTAAGGCGCGTGCATGCCACAAGGACAGCCACCTTCCATTTCTTGGCCGTGAGGTAAGAAAGGTAAGTTTTCAATTCTAATATTTGCCTCTTTCTGTTTTGCAGGGTAGGATCTAGATTGTTTACATTTTTGAGTCAAAGACATTTTAGAAATAGGTCCTTTTTCGGTTATGCACTTTTGTACGTTTTCCATTTGTGCACTTTTGTAAAATTTCCTTTTATTTCTTTGAGTTGACCCTAGAAGGTCAAGCTGTCGAGCATATTAATAAGGCTCCTTCCAGCATTGTAGTTTGACAACCTTTTTGATAGTTAATAAAGTGCGGATTTTCTTCTACAAGCTTTTCTCTCTAAAAGACTTGTGCGCTTAGAACCTAGCTGAGACCAGCTCTCTTAGCTCTAAGATTGTGATTTATCACAGGGTTCATCACCCCTCGTGCGGTTCACTTCACCCTTCCACCCAATACCAACCCAAAAACCCCTATCCATAAGTCTAAGGTCGAGTTTCTCACCTAACCTTCTCCAAACAGCCCACGTGCATCCAGGCCTTGAATTGAGGCTTGTATCAACTACCCACCTGGTTGTCCACCATTCGGCCCACTAACCAATCACCCCAGCTGTTTGCCTGCCCATCCGAGTTATCGTCTCTCTTTTTGGTACAATTTGACCCGGTTTGTCCCGGTTTGGCCCGGGGCTGGTGATGGGGACATCAAGTCGTATGACCGGCCAGGAGACCAGACTGCTCGACCAGGGAGTTTGCCCGAGACAGCCAGGCCATTTGGCACGTCTGCCGGCCAAAGCGGTACCGCCGGACCTTCAAACAACAGGACCGGACCGATCAACATTGCCGGTGGAGAGGCCCAAACCTCCGGCCCAACTGGAGGCAACGTGGATGACACTACCGGTCCAATTGGTGATGCCGCCAGCTCCGGAATCAACTTGGCCGTCTCAGAAGACATTCCGGCCAGTACCTCGCACAGTCCAGCCGGTACGGCCGATCCAGCCGAGTACATGGGCATTTCAACATCTACACAAGGAGACTCGGACCAGATAAGCAACCAGCTTCAGGACATGCATCTAGAGGAAGTCTCTACACCAGTGGTGCCACAAGGAGCAATGACAAGGAGCAGATCAAGGGCACTCTTCCACAAATTCAGCTTATGGGTCGACAAGCTCCTAGGGGATGAACGACAAAGGACATTGGGCCAGAAGTGCAAAGAAGAGTCCAAAGGCTTCACAACAATGCAAGGAACTTCAGATACTTGGGCTTTAGTGGCAAGAGAGGTCGGGGCCCAAAGATTCCTAACCCTACTCCAAGTCGAAGACTAGGAGCAAGGCGCATGCATGGCACAAGGATGGCCATGATACAAGCCTCGATTCAAGGCTTATATGCGCGTGGGCTGTTTGGAGAAGGTTAGGTGAGAAACTCGACCTTAGACTTCTTGGATAGGGGTTTTTGAGTTGGTATTAGATGGAGGGGTGAAGTGAACCACACGAGGGGTGATGAACCTCGTGATAAATCACAAACTTAGAGCTAGGAGGGCTGGTTTCAACTAGGTTCTAAGCGCCCAAGTCTCTTGAGAGAATAACTTGTTGAAAGAAAATTCGGTCTTTATTAATATCAAAAAGGTTGTCGAACTACAATGCTGGAAGGAGCCTTATTAATATGCTCGACAGCTTGACCTTCTAGGGTCGACCCAAATAAGAAAAGGAAAACTTACAAAAGTGCACAAAGGAAAAGATACAAAAGTGTATAATCAAAAAGGACCTATTCCTAAAATGTTTTTTACTCAATAAAAGTAAATATTCTAGATCCTACCCTGCAAAACAGAAAGAGGCATATATTCATTGAAACTTACCTTAACTTACCTCATGGCCAAGAAATGGAAGGTGGTCCTTGTGGCATGCAACCTCCTTCCACTTGGAGTAGGGTTAAGGTGCCACTAAAGCCCAAGTCTCTGATGTTCCTTGTGTTGTTGAGAAGCCTTTGGACTCTACTTTGCTCTTCTAGCCCATTGTCCTTAGCTGATCTTCTTCTAGGAACTTGTCCACCCATAAGCTGAATTTGTGGAAGAGTGCCCTTGATCTGCTTCTTGTCATTGCTCCTGGAGGCACTACTGGTGTGGATACTTCCTCTAGATGCATGTCCTGAAGCTGGTAGCTTATCTGGTCCGAGTTTCCTTGTGTGGAAGTTGAATTGCTCGTGCACTCGGCTGTACCGGCTGGACTATGCGAGGTACTGGCCGGAATGCCTTCAGGACCGGCCAAGTTGATCCCGGAGTTGGTGGCATCACCAAGGGGACCGGCGGTGTCATCCACGTCCCCACCAAGTGTGCCAGAAGCTTGGGCCTCTCCGCCGGCAATGCTGGTTGCTCTGGTCCTATTGGTCGAGGGTCCGGCGGTACTGCTTGGACCGGCAGGCGTGCCAGATGGCCCGGCGGTGTCGGGCAAGCTTCCTGGTCGGCCAGTCTGGTCTCCTGGCTGGATTTACGACCTGATGTCCTCATCATCCCCTCCCTCTTCAGTAGGTTTTGTCCTCAAAACTGGTTCATCTGCATGGAAAGGGGCTAAGTCAGTAACATTGAACGTATTGGACACATTAAACTCACCTGGTAGCTCGATCCGGTAGGCGTTGTTGTTGATCCTCTCGAGCACTCTGAATGGTCCATCTCCTCTTGGTGCTAGCTTGGAACTCCTTAGGTTTGGGAACCTCTCCTGCCGTAGGTGTAGCCACACCCAATTGCCTGGTTGAAAGATCACCTCCTTTCTTCCCTTGTTGGCATGAGTCACGTACTGTCCGGTCCTCTTCTCCAAGTTTTCTGCTACCTTCTGGTGTAACCTCCTTATGAACTCTGCCTTGGATGCTCCGTTGAGGTTGGTCATCTCAGCTGGTGGTAGTGGTGTTTGCTCCAATGGGGTGAGAGGGTTGAAGCCGTATACCACTTCAAATGGTGCCTTCTTGGTTGCTAAGTGCACGGCCCGGTTGTAAGCGAACCCTATGAATGGCAGGCACTCCACCCAAGTCTTTAGGTTCTTCCCTAGTGTAGTCCTAAGAAGGGTTGATAGTTTCCTGTTGACAACTTCGTGCCTAGATTTCTCCAAAGGGTCCTCCAGAAATGGCTGAGGAACTTGGTGTCCCAGTCTGATACGATGGTCCTTGGCACTCCATGAAGCCGTACTATCTCCCTGAAGAACAGCTCAGCTGTTTGTGTGGCATCATTGACATTGGCACATGGAATGAAGTGTGCCATCTTGGAGAATCTGTCCACCACTACAAAGATTGCATCTTTGTGGTTGATCTTAGGCAGACCTAGAACAAAATCCATCGAGATGTCCACCCATGGATGTGTTGGTATGGGCAGTGGGAGATACAACCCGTGAGGTTGCACTTGGGACTTTGCCTTGTTGCAAGTGATGCATCTTGCACAATGAGCTTCTACTGTCCTCTTGATGTGTGGCCAGTAGAAGTGCTCCTTGACCACTGCTAGAGTCTTGTCGACACCAAAGTGGCCCATGAGTCCTCCTCCAAGAGCTTCTCGGATGATAAGCTCCCTCAATGATCCTTGTGGTATGCACAGCCTTCTCTCTCGGAACAAGAATCCCTCATGGATGTAAAACTTGCCATGACTTCCTGTGCCACACTCCTTGTAGCTCTCAGAAAAGTCAGGATCATCCTTGTATAGGTCCTTGATGTGCTCGAATCCTAGGACCTTTGCCTCCGTGGTGGATATCAAGGCAAACCTCCTTGACAGTGCATCGGCTACCACATTGTCTTTGCCCTTGTTGTACTTGATGACGTACGGAAAGGTCTCTATGAACTCCATCCACCTGGCATGTCTCCTCTTGAGATTGGTTTGCCCTCTGAGGTGTTTGAGAGTCTCATGATAAGTGTGGATCACAAACTCCTTGGACAGCAAGTAATGCTGCCAAGTCTCCAATGCTCGGACAAGGGCATAAAGCTCCTTGTCATAAGTGGGTAGTTCAGTGAGGCACCACCTAGCTTCTCACTGAAGTATGCCACTGGTCTCCCTCCTTGGGTTAGCACTGCTCCTATGCCTATTCCAGAGGCATCACACTCCACTTCAAACGCCTTGTTGAAGTCGGGAAGGACTAACACTGGTGCGTGTGTAAGGCTGTCCTTCAAGGCCTTGAATGCCTTCTCCTGAGCTTCTCCCCAGCTGAATACCACGTTCTTCTTCACTACTGCCGTCAGTGGTGAGGCAATACTGCTAAAGTTGGGCACGAATCTCCTATAGATGCTGGCCTGTCCGTGGAAGCTCCTTACTTGGCTGATGTAGCCTGGTGTTGGCCATTCTTGTATGGCTCGAATCTTCTCTTCATCAACCTGTAGGCCCTGTGAACTTACAACAAAACCTAAAAAGACAAGCTTATCAGTACAAAAGGTGCACTTCTTGAGATTGGCATAAAGCTCTTCTTGTCAAAGGGTTTTAAGTACCATCTCAAGATGTGTGAGGTGTTCCCGTAGGCACTTACTATAAACCAAGATGTCATCAAAGTAAACTACTATAAACTTACTGATGTACGCCCTAAGAACTTGGTTCATAAGGCGCATGAAGGTGTTTGGGGCATTAGTCAAGCCAAATGGCATGACTGTCCACTCGTAGAGCCCTTGCTTTGTCTTGAAAGCAGTCTTCCATTCATCACCTTCTTTCATCCTGACCTGGTGGTATCCACTCTTGAGGTCTATCTTGGAGAAGACCGTGGCTCCACTCAGCTCATCTATCATGTCATCCACCTGTGGTATTGGATGCCGGTACTTGACCGTGATGTTGTTGATTGCTCGGCAGTCCACGCACATGCGCCAAGTCCCATCCTTCATGGGCACTAGTAGCACTGGTACGGCACATGGACTGAGGCTCTCTCGAACATATCCTTTCTCCAGGAGCTCCTTCACTTGCTTCTCAAGCTCCTTGGACTCCTCTGGACTCATCCTGTAGGCTGGCCAGTTGGGCAGGGCTGCTCCGGGCCCTAGATCAATCTGGTGTTCTATGCCACGTAAAGGAGGCAAGCCTGCTGGTATCTCCACTGGAAATACATCCTGGAACTTGTTGAGGAGAGTTGCTACTTCAGGAGGTAGCTCTACCTGTTCCTTTTCTACATTCAACACTTCCTTGAAAACGATTAGTAACATTAAATCCTTCGAGGCTAAAGCTCTCCGGACATGGCGTGGTTGAATAAGAAATATAGACTTGGTAAGTTTCTTTTCCTCACTCAGTTGGAGTTGTAGATCATGTACCTGGGCAGGTGTAAGAGGAGCCAAGCTGACCTTTCTTTTGTCATGCATAAAAGTGTAGAGATTGGTTCGGCCATCATGCTTGGTCTCTTTGTCAAAATGCCATGGTCTTCCTAGCAGAAGATGGCCAGCTTGCATGGGCACCACGTCGCACATGATTTGGTCTTGGTACTTGCCCACACTAAATGGCACAGTGACTTGCTCATGGATCTTGAGCTCCACTTTGTCATCCAACCATCTCAGTCTATATGGTCGAGGGTGCCTTGTCTTCTCTAGACCTAGCTTATCAACCATATATGTACTAGCAATGTTAGTGCAAGAACCACCATCTATGATGAGGTTACATACCTTGCCCTTGATGGTGCAACGGCTGTGGAAGATGTTCTCCCTTTGGATGGTCTCTGAAGGATCCACCATTGCACTGAGGATGCGTCTAGTGACCAGCACTTCCCCCACATCAGGGTACTCAATGTCACCATACTCCTCTTCTGGTTCATAGTCCTCTTCATCTTGGGACTCATATTCTCCAGCCTCCGTAATCAACATGACCCGGTTGTTTGGGCACTCCCTTGAGATGTGTCCACGACCCCTACACTTAAAACAAGTGATGTCACATGATCTTTGAGGGTTAGAAGACTTACCAGGCTCTCTCTGCTCACGGGTGGGTTCAGGAGGCTTGCTCTCGAACCTTGACTCGATCTCTATGCTCTTGCCTTTGTCTACGGGCTTGGGCATGTTGCTTGGTGCCCAAGGTGTCTTAGCCTTGCTGCGGATGTCTTGGTTCTTATGTTTCATGTGCTGCTCAGCCTGGACAGATAGGTGGAACAAGTATTTGAAGTCATTGTAGATTTGCCTTTCCACCTTGCGGCTGATTCTTTCTTGGAGTCCATCCAAGAATTGTGCCATCAATGCTTCTTCATCATCATTGAGCTCCAATCTGTTCCTTAACTTCTCGAACTCTTCATAGTACTCCTCTACTGATCTGGTACCCTGCTTAATAGTACGAAAACGACGTTGCAAATCTCTATGAAAGTAAGGTGGAACAAACCTTTGTCGCATGAGGTCTTTCATGTCGACCCATGAGTCTACGGGCCTCATTCTCTTCCTCCTTCTGTCAGATACCTCATAATCCCACTAGATGAGGGCATTGTCCGTGAGTTGTGCTACTGTCATTGAGACTCTCCTAGGTCCTGGTTGGTTGTAGTGATCAAAGATATGATCCATTCTTCTCTCCCAATCTAGGTAAGCCTCGGGGTCTACTTTTCCTGCAAAACTTGGAGGAGTTAGCTTAACATCAGGATCAGTTACCCGGTTATAGGCATGTTCATCTCCATCCTCATGATGTCTAGGAGGCATTCTTGGTCTCTGGTGAAGACCATATGGCTCAAAGCCATCATCTTCTCCCTCTGGTTGCCGTGAGGGTCCTCTCGGCCTATGGTGATAGTTATGAGGTTGTGTGTCCTCATCTCCATCTGGCTGGGGTTCCTCCTGTTCGTGTCATGTCCTAAGGTACTCAGGACCCTCAGGACGGTCTTGCTCAGCTCTCACGTGCCTTATGGCCTGGAATCTCACCGGTCTTTCCACGCGCTCCAACCTCTCGCCTATGGATGCGAGTTGTGTTTGGAGTGTGGTGAACATGGCCATCATGGCTTCGGTTGCTTCTCTATTTTCTTCTCCCATGGTGTGCTACAAAGAAAGAAGACAAGTTAGGATGCTCCTAAATTATTAGGAGGGTTTTCTTTTTATAAGGATTCGAAAATTTTGCAAAAAGGAAAAAATCTGAGAATTGGAAATTCAAAGATATGAAGATTTGAAAAAAGGAAACTTTCTTGACAACTTGTGCTAGCTGTCCAATTCGAATTCTTTTAGTATCTTTTCTATTTTCTTTTTCTTTTCTTTTTAATTAAACTTAAAAATAAAGGAAATATGATTTAAACAAAAAGGAAAACGTGAATGGCAATGCAAAAGTGAATCTAAACCCTAGTGATACACGTAGAAGGCTAGATGCACTCGGTTTGGAGTTTGATGTTATTTTTTTGATTTTTCTTGAATGCGACTTAAACTAATGCAAGAACTAAAAACAAAACAAGCAAAAGGATAGAAACAACCTGGTTTAGGAGCTTTAAGCTCTGATACCAAAAATGATACAAGCCTCGATTCAAGGCTTATATGCGCGTGGGCTATTTGGAGAAGGTTAGGTGAGGAACTCGACCTTAGACTTCTTGGATAGGGGGTTTTGAGTTGGTATTAGATTGAGGGGTGAATTGAACCACATGAGGGGTGATGAACCTCATGATAAATCACAAACTTAGAGCTAGGAGGGCTGGTCTCAACTAGGTTCTAAGCGCACAAGATTCTTAAAGAGAAAACTTGTTGGAAAAAAGTTCTACTTTATTAATATCAAAAAGGTTGTTGAACTACAATGCTGGAAGGAGCCTTATTAATATGCTCAACAGCTGGACCTTCTAGGGTCGACCCAAATAAGAAAAGGAAAACTTACAAAAGTGCACAAAGGAAAAGATACAAAAGTGTATAATCGAAAAAAGGACCTATTCCTAAAATGTCTTTGACTCAATAAAGTAAATATTCTAGATCCCACCCTGCAAAACAGAAAGAGGCATATATTTGAATTGAAACTTACCTTAACTTACCTCATGGCCAAGAAATGGAAGGTGGCCGTCCTTGTGGCATGCACGTGCCTTGCTCCTAGTCTTCGACTTGGAGTAGGGTTAAGAATCTTTGAGCTCTGACCTCTCTTGCCACTAAAGCCCAAGTCTCTGATGTTCCTTGTGTTGTTGAGAAGCCATTGGACTCTACTTTTCTCTTCTGGCCCATTGTCCTTAGCTGATCTTCCTCTAGGAGCTTGTCCACCCATAAGCTGAATTTGTGGAAGAGTGCCCTTGATCTGCTTCTTGTCATTGCTCCTGGAGGCACTACTGGTGTGGATACTTCCTCTAGATGCATGTCCTGAAGCTGGTAGCTTATCTGGTCCGAGTTTCCTTGTGTGGAAGTTGAATTGCTCGTGCACTCGGCTGGATCGGCTGGATCGGCTGTACCGGCTGGACTGTGCGAGGTACTGGCCGGAATGCCTTCAGGACCGGCCAAGTTGATCCCGGAGTTTGTGGCATCACCAAGGGGACCAGCGGTGTCATCCACGTCCCACCAAGTGTGCCGGAAGCTTGGGCCTCTCCGCCGGTAATGCTGGTTGCTCTGGTCCTATTGGTCGAGAGTCCGGCGGTACTGCTTGGACCGGCAGGCGTGCCAGATGGCCCGGCTGTCTCGGGCAAGCTTCCTGGTCGGCCAGTCTGGTCTCCTGGCTGGATGTACGACCTGATGTCCTCATCAGGCCACCTTCCATTTCTTGGCCGTGAGGTAAGAAAGGTAAGTTTTTAATTTGGATATTTGCCTCTTTTTGTTTTGCAGGGTAGGATTTAGATTATTTACATTTTTGAGTCAAAGACATTTTAGTAATAGGTCTTTTTTTGGTTATGCACTTTTGTATGTTTTCCATTTGTGCATTTTTGTAAATTTTCCTTTTCTTTCTTGAGTCGACCCTTGAAGGTCAAGCTGTCGAGCATATTAATAAGGCTCCTTCCAGCATTGTAGTTCGCCAACCTTTTTGATAATTAATAAAGATCGAATTTTCTTTCTATAAGTTTTTCTCTCAAGAGATTTGTGCGCTTAGAACCTAGTTGAAACCAGCCATCCTTGCTCTAAGTTTGTGATTTATCACAAGGTTCATCACCCCTCGTGTGGTTCACTTCACCCCTCCATCCATTACCAATCAGAAAACCCCCTATCCAGAAGCTTAAGGTCGAGTTTCTCACCTAAACTTCTCCAAACAGCCCATGCGCATACAGCCTTGAATCGAGGCTTGTATCATTTTAGTATCAGAGCTTAAAGCTCCTAAACCAGGTTGTGTCTATCCTTTACCTAGTTTTTTTTACTTCTTGCATTAGTTTAAGTCGAATTCAAGAAAACTAAAAAAAATAACATCAAACTCCAAACCGAGTGCATCTAGCTTTTACGTGTATCACTAGGGCTTAGATTCACTCTTGCATTGCAAGTTACGTTTTCCTTTTTGCTTAAATCATATTTCGATTATTTTTAAGTTAAATTAAAAAGAAAAAAAAGAAAATAGAAAATACCAAAAAGAATTCGACCAAACAAACAGCTAGCACAAGTTGTAGGAAGTTTCTATTTTTTTAAACTTTCCATTTTTCAAATTTTTCCTTTTTCCAGATTTTTCCTTTTTCCAGATTTTTCCCTTTTCCAGATTTTTTCTTTTTACATTTTTTCGAATTATTTATATAAGAAATCCTCCTAATCAAATTTAGGAGCAGAATAACTTGTCTTCTTTCTTTGTAGTACGCAATGGCAGAAGAAAATAGAGAAGCAGCCGAGGCCATGATGGTCATGTTCCCCATCCTCCAAACGCAACTCGCGTCAATCGGCGAGAGGTTGGAGCGCGTGGAGAGGCCTGTGAGATTCAAGGCCATAAGGCACGTGAGGGTTGAGCAAGACCGTGCTGAGGGTCCTGAGCACCTTAGGACACGGCACGAACAGGAGGAGCCCCAGCCAGATGGAGATGAGGATGCACAGCCTCATAACTATCACCCTAGGCCGAGAGGACCTCATAACTACACCCTAGGCAGAAGGTGATGGCCTCGAGCCATATGGTCATCACCAGAGACCAAAGATGCCTCCTAGACATCATGAGGAGGGAGATGAACACGCCTACAATTGGGTAACTCATCCTGAAGTCAGTTAATACCTCCTAGTTTTGCAGGAAAAGTAGACCCCGAAGCCTATCTTGATTGGGAGAGGAGGATGGACCACATCTTCAATCACTACAACCAACCAGGCCCTATGAGAGTCTCCATGGCAGTAGCAAAACTCATGGACAATGCCCTCATCTGGTGGGATCGTGAGGTGTCTGACCAAAGGAGGAAAAGATTGAGGCCCGTAGACTCATGGGTCGACATGAAAGACCTCATGAGACAAAGGTTTGTTCCACCTTATTTTCATAGAGATTTGCAACGACGTTTTCGTACTCTTAAGCAGGGTACCAGATCAGTAGAGGAGAACTATGAAGAGTTTGAGAGATTAAAGAACAGGCTGGAGCTCAATGACGATGAGGAGGCTTTGATGGCACAGTTCGTGGATGGACTGCAAGAGAGAATCAGCCGCAAGGTGGAAAGACAAATCTACAACGACTTCAAGGATTTGTTCCACCTATCTGTCCAGGCTGAGCAGCACATCAAACATAAGAGCCAAGACATCCGCAGTAAGCCTAAGACGCCTTGGGAACCAAGCAACATTCCCAAGCCCATAGACAAAGGCAAAAGCATTGAGATCGAGTCACGGTTCAAGAGCAAGCCTGCTGAGCCAACCCGTTACCAGAGAGAGCCTAGTAAGTCCTCTAACCCTCAAAGATCACGTGACATCACTTGTTTCAAGTGTAGGGGTCGCGGACACATCTCAAGGGAGTGCCCAAACAACTGGGTCATGCTGATTACAGAAGCTGGACAATATGAATCCCAAGATGAAGAGGACTATGAACCAGAAGGAGAATAAGGTGACATTGAGTACCCTGATGTGGGGGAAGTGCTGGTCACTAGACGCATTCTCAGTGCAATGGTGGACCCTTCAGAGACCATCGAAATGGAGAACATCTTCCACAGCCATTGCACCATCAAGGGCAAGGTATGTAACCTCATCATAGATGGTGGTTCTTGCACTAACGTTGCTAGTGCGTACATGGTTGATAAGCTAGGTCTAGAGAAGACAAGGCACCCTCGACCATATAGACTGAGATGGATCGATGACAAAGTGGAGCTCAAGATCCATGAGCAAGTCTTTGTGCCATTCAGTGTGGGCAAGTACCAAGACCAAGTAGTGTGCGACGTGGTGCCAATGCAAGCTGGCCATCTTCTGCTAGGAAGGCCATGGCAGTTTGACAAGGAGACCAGGCATTATGGCCAAACCAATATCTACACTTTTGTGCATGACAAGAGAAAGGTCAGCCTAGCTCCTCTCACCCCTGCCCAGGTACATGAGCCTCAACAGCAAATGAGTAAGGAAAAGAAGCTCATTAAATCTAATTTTCTTATTCAACCAAGTCATGTCCAGAGAGCTTTTGCCTCGAAGGATTTAATGCTACTAATGGTTTTCAAAGAAGTGTTGAATGTAGAGAAAGAACAGGTAGAGCTACCTCCTGAAGTAGCAGCTCTCCTCAATAAGTTCCAGGATGTATTCCCGGAAGAGATACCAGCAGGCTTGCCTCCCCTACGTGGCATAGAGCACCAGATCGACCTAGTGCCCCGGAGCAGCCCTGCCCAACCGGCCAGCCTACCGGATGAGTCCAGAGGAGTCTACGGAGATTGAGAAGCAAGTCAAGGAGCTCCTGGAGAAAGGCTATGTTTGAGAGAGCCTCAGTCCATGTGCCGTTCCAGTGCTACTAGTGCCCAAGAACGATGGGACTTGGCGAATGTGCGTGGACTGCTGAGCACTCAACAACATCACCGTCAAGTACCGGCATCCGATACCACGGCTGGATGACATGCTAGATGAGCTGAGTGGAGCCACGGTCTTCTCCAAGATAGACCTCAAGAGTGGATACCAACAGGTCAGGATGAAGGAAGGTGATGAGTGGAAGACTGCTTTGAAGACAAAGCAAGGGCTCTACGAGTCGACAGTCATGCCATTCGGCTTGACTAATGCCCCAAGCACCTTCATGCGCCTTATGAACCAAGTTCTTAGGGCCTACATCAGTAAGTTCGTTGTAGTTTATTTCGATGAGATTTTAGTTTACAGTAAATGCTTAAGGGGTCACCTCACACATCTTGAGTTGGTGCTTAAAACCGTTCGACAAGAAGAGCTTTATGTCAATCTCAAGAAGTGCATCTTTTGTACTGATAAACTTGTCTTCTTAGGTTTTGTTGTAAGTTCACAGGGCCTATAGGTTGATGAAGAGAAGATTCGAGCCATACAAGAATGGCCAACACCAAGCAACATCAGCCAAGTGAGGAGTTTCCACGGACTGGCCAGCTTCTACAAGAGATTCGTGCCCAACTTCAGCAGTATTGCCTCACCATTGACGGCAGTA
>JAENJI010000012.1:15660745-15711725 GCA_018901935.1 Pugionium cornutum | reverse complement strand
GATACATCTAGTGACCAGCACTTCCCCCACATCAGGGTACTCAATGTCACCATACTCTCCTTCTGGCTCATAGTCCTCTTCATCTTGGGACTCATACTCTCCTGCCTCTGTAATCAGCATGACTCGGTTGTTTGGGCACTCTCTTGAGATGTGTCCACGTCCCCTGCACTTGAAACAAGTTATGTCACGTGATCTTTGAGGGTTAGAACACTTACCAGGCTCTCTCTGGTCACGGGTGGGTTCAGGAGGCTTGCTCTTGAACCTTGACTCGATCTCTATGCTTTTGCCTTTGTCTACAGGCTTGGGCATGTTGCTTGGTGCCCAACGTGTCTTAGGCTTGCTGCGGATGTCTTGGCTCTTACGTTTGATGTGCTGCTCAGCTTGCACAGATAGGTGGAACAAGTCTTTGAAGTCGTTGTAGATTTGGCTTTCCACCTTGCGGCTGATCCTTTCTTGGAGTCCATCCAAGAATTGTGCCATCAATGCTTCTTCATCATCATTGAGCTCCAATCTGTTCCTTAACTTCTCGAACTCTTCATAGTACTCCTCTACTGATCTGGTACCCTGCTTAAGAGTACAAAACGTCGTTGCAAATCCCTATGGAAGTAAGGTGGAACATACCTTTGTCGCATGAGGTCTTTCATGTCGACCCATGAGTCTACGGGTCTCATTCTCTTCCTCCTTCTGTCAGATACCTCACGATCCCACCAGATGAGGGCATTGTCCGTGAGTTGTGCTACTGCCATTGAGACTCTCC
Source organism: Pugionium cornutum (assembly GCA_018901935.1). Lineage (NCBI taxonomy): Eukaryota > Viridiplantae > Streptophyta > Magnoliopsida > Brassicales > Brassicaceae > Pugionium > Pugionium cornutum. The sequence continues at coordinate 15,710,968 of JAENJI010000012.1, read as the reverse complement.
TAGGTCCTGGTTGGTTGTAGTGATCAAAAGATATGATCCATTCTCCTCTCCCAATCTAGGTAAGCCTCGGGGTCTACTTTTCCTGCAAAATTTGGAGGAGTTAGTTTAACATCAGGATGAATTACCCGGTTGTAGGTGCGTTCATCTCCATCCTCATGATGTCTAGGAGGCATTCTTGGTCTCTGGTGAAGACCATAGGGCTCAAAGCCATCATCTTCTGCCTCTGGTTGCCGTGGAGGTCCTCTCGGCCTATGGTGATAGTTATGAGGTTGTGTGTCCTCATCTCCATCTGGCTGGGGTTCCTCCTGTCCGTGCCGTGTCCTAAGGTGCTCAGGACCCTCAGGACGGTCTTGCTCAGCTCTCACGTGCCTTATGGCCTGGAATCTCACTAGTCTTTCCACGCGCTCCAACCTCTCGCCTATGGATGCGAGTTGTGTTTGGAGTGTGGTGAACATGGCCATCATGGCTTCGGCTGCTTCTCTATTTTCTTCTCCCATGGCGTCTTACAAGGAAATAAGACAAGTTAGGATGCTCCTAAATTATTAGGAGGGTTTTCTTTTTATAAGGGGTTCGAAAAAATGCAAAAAGGAAAAATCCTAAGGAAAGGAAATTCGAATAAAAGGCAAAAAGGAAACTTCCTAGACCACTTGTGTTAGCTGTCCAATTCGAAATCTTTTGGGTATTTTCCTATTTTCTTTTCTTTTCTTTTTCTTTTCTTTTTAATTTAACTTAAAATTAATGGAAATATGAATTAAACAAAAAGGAAAACGTGAATGGTAATGCAAAAGTGAATCTAAACCCTAGTGATACACGTAGGAGGCTAGATGCACTTGGTTTGGAGTTTGAGGTTATTTTTTTGATTTTTCTTGAATGCGACTTAAACTAATGCAAGAACTAAAAACAAAACAAGCAAAAGGATAGAAACAACCTGGTTTAGGAGCTTTAAGCTCTGATACCAAAATGATACAAGCCTTGATTCAAGGATGTAGCGTGTGGGCTGTTTGGAGAAGTGTAGGTAAGAAACTCGACCTTAGACTTCTTGGATAGGGGTTTTTGGGTTGGTATTCGATGGAAAGGTGAAGTGAACCACACGAGGGGTGATGAACCTCGTGATAAATCACAAACTTAGAGCTAGGAGGGCTGGTCTCAACTAGGTTCAAAGCGCACAAGTCTCTTTTGAGAGAAAGCTTGTAGGAAGAAAGTTCTACTTTTTAATATCAAAAAGGTTGTCAAACTACAATGCTGGAAGGAGCCTTTTTAATATGCTTGACAGCTTGACCTTCAAGGGTCGACTCAAAGAAAGAAAAGGAAAGTTTACAAAAGTGCACAAATGGAAAATATACAAAAGTGCATAACCGAAAAAGGACCTATTCCTAAAATGTCTTTGACTCAAAAATGTAAACAATCTAGATCCTACCCTGAAAAACAGAAAGGGGCATATATTCGAATTGAAACTTACCTTACTTACCTCACGGCCAAGAAATGGAAGGTGGCCGTCCTTGTGGCATGCACGCGCCTTGCTCCTAGTCTTCGACTTGGAGTAGGGTTAAAAATCTTTGGGCCTTGACCTCTCTTGCCACTAAAGCCCAAGTCTCTGATGTTCCTTGTGTTATTGAGAAGCCTTTGGACTCTACTTTGCTCTTCTGGCCCATTGTCCTTGGCTGATCTTCCTCGAGGAGCTTGTCGACCCATAAGCTGAATTTGTGGAAGAGTGCCCTTGATCTGCTCCTTGTCATTGCTCCTTGTGGCACCACTGGTGTAGAGACTTCCTCTAGATGCATGTCCTGAAGCTGGTTGCTTATCTGGTCCGAGTCTCCTTGTGTAGATGTTGAAATGCCCATGTACTCGGCTGGATCGGCCGTACCGGCTGGACTGTGCGAGGTACTGGCCGGAATGTCTTCTGAGACGGCCAAGTTGATTCCGGAGCTGGCGGCATCACCAATTGGACCGGTAGTGTCATCCACGTTGCCTCCAGTTGGGCCGGAGGTTTGGGCCTCTCCACCGGCAATGTTGATCGGTCCGGTCCTGTTGTTTGAAGGTCCGGCGGTACCGCTTTGGCCGGCAGACGTGCCAAATGGCCTGGCTGTCTCGGGCAAACTCCCTGGTCGAGCAGTCTGGTCTCCTGGCCGGTCATACGACTTGATGTCCCCATCACCAGCCCCGGGCCAAACCGGGACAAACCGGGTCAAATTGTACCAAAAAGAGAGACGATAACTCGGATGGGCAGGCAAACAGCTGGGGTGATTGGTTAGTGGGCCGAATGGTGGACAACCAGGTGGGTAGTTGATACAAGCCTCAATTCAAGGCCTGGATGCACGTGGGCTGTTTGGAGAAGGTTAGGTGAGAAACTCGACCTTAGACTTATGGATAGGGGTTTTTGGGTTGGTATTGGGTGGAAGGGTGAAGTGAACCGCACGAGGGGTGATGAACCCTGTGATAAATCACAATCTTAGAGCTAAGAGAGCTGGTCTCAGCTAGGTTCTAAGCGCACAAGTCTTTTAGAGAGAAAAGCTTGTAGAAGAAAATCCGCACTTTATTAACTATCAAAAAGGTTGTCAAACTACAATGCTGGAAGGAGCCTTATTAATATGCTCGACAGCTTGACCTTCTAGGGTCGACTCAAATAAAGAAAAGGAAAATTTACAAAAGTGCACAAAAGGAAAAGATACAAAAGTGTATAACCGAAAAAGGACCTATTCCTAAAATGTTCTTGACTCAAAAATGTAAAGCATCTAGATCCTACCCTGCAAAACAGAAAGAGGCATATATTCGAATTGAAACTTACCTTAACTTACCTCACGGCCAAGAAATGGAAGGTGGCCGTCCTTGTGGCATGCACGCGCCTTGCTCCTAGTCTTCGACTTGGAGTAGGGTTAAAAATCTTTGGGCCTTGACCTCTCTTGCCACTAAAGCCCAAGTCTCTGATGTTCCTTGTGTTATTGAGAAGCCTTTGGACTCTACTTTGCTCTTCTGGCCCATTGTCCTTGGCTGATCTTCCTCGAGGAGCTTGTCGACCCATAAGCTGAATTTGTGGAAGAGTGCCCTTGATCTGCTTCTTGTCATTGCTCCTTGAGGTACCACTGGTGTAGATACTTCTTCTAGGTGCATGTCCTGGAGCTGGTAGCTCATTTGGTCCGAGTCCTCTTCTGTGGAAGTGGAAATGCGCGTGTACTCGGCTGGATCGGCTGTACCGGCTGGATTGTGCGCGGTACTGGCCGGGATGCCTTCAGGACCAGCCAAGTTGATCCCGGAGTTGGCGGCATCACCAGAGGGACCGGTGGTGTCATCCACGTCCCCACCAAGTGTGCCGGAAGCTTGGGCCTCTCCGCCGGCGATGCTGACCGGTCTGGTCCTATAGGTCGAGGGTCCGGCGGTACTGCCTGGTCCGGCAGACGTGCCAGATGGTTCTGCTGTCTCGGGCAAGCTTCCTGGTCGGCCAGTCTGGTCTCCTGGCTGGATGTACGACTTGATGTCCTCATCAGCTACTTTGCAACCTGCCGGATGCCACTCTATCCAGAGGTCACCTGACATTTTTTTGCAATGGTGCAACTTCACTACTTGCATCCAAGCAAAAAGACGGCCAGCAATGCATATATGAAATTTAATGTGGAGTAGAACGAGTACATTATCTCCATATTCGACATATGCGATATCTATAGGTTCCCAAAAGGAAACATGGTGCGATTCCTGGATTTTAAGAACTCCCATATGTTCGGGGATATCATCGCACACAGCCCCTACCACGGAAGAACGTCAAAAATTGCTAAAGTGAGAAACCCGGTACTGAGGGTTCTCTTGAAGCTTATGGCCAATACATTATTTGCCAGAAAAAATGCAAGAGCAGTCAGGATTAGTGACGTTTGCCTCCTTTGCCAAGGTTCAAAGGATATCATCACTAACAATGAAAATGAGCCATTGGCAGACCACTTAGGTGATGATGTGAACATCAGGTATATCTTTTCTAGGGAATTGGCAGTACGGTACATGGCCGCACACGACTATCGACCATCATCTATACATCAGTAGCGTTCTTACGCCAATCTTCCACAAAGTTGGGGTAACTGGCACATTACAGCTAATATTCCAGATGGATACTTTGAACATCACAATTGGCATAAGAAAAGCACATTTTTGGAGCTCGCATACTAGAATTACCATTTCCTCAAACACAATCTCGATGTCATGCACATCGAGAAAAACTTTTTTGATAACAATATTCATAAAATTTTGAACATGCTAGGGAGGAAAAAAGACAGCGTAAAATCGAGGTTAGACTTGCCTGAAATATGTTCGAGAAGTGAGTTGCATCTTGCAAATGATGGGAAAGCACCAATTGAGTGCCGAAGCAACAATGGCCTTATTCAATTGGGTTGCATCGGACAATAATTTTCCTGATGGATTCGTTTCTAATTTGTCTAAATCAGTAGAGCATGGTAAAAACTTTCCGGAATGAAAAGTCATGACTGTCATGTATTCATGCAACGGTTTCTTCCTTTCGTTTTTGCCGAGTTATTGCAATCGCATGTCCATGAAGCAGTTGCAGGTAAGTGCATGTCTTCATCTATTTTATATAATATATAAAGACCATCAAATACATATTGAATACAACATCCATTTTTTAATAATTCAGGCAATGGATCTTTCTTCCATGATCTTAGTACACGCACACTGACAGAAGATGGATTGGAAAAACTCAACCCGCAATATTCCAGTGATTTATGCAATTTAGAAAAGATATTTCCTCCAGTATTTTTTGATGTTATGGAGCATCTACATATTCATCTTCCGCATGAATCATCTCTAGGCGGTCCAGTCCATTTATGGTGGATGTATCCTTTTGAGTGTTTCATGAAACATCTAAACGCTAAGGCCAAAAACTTAGTAAAAGTTGAAGGTTCAATAGTTTTAGGTAGTTTAACCGCAGAAACGTCACACTTCACGTCTTATTACATTGTCGCTAAGGTTCACACAAGGAAAAGAGCCCCATGCCGTTATGATGACGGAGGTGTGGCTACAACATATGCGGTAGAAGGCATACCAAACATATTCTCTCCAATTGGTCGATTAAGCGGGAAACTGAAGGAGACGTGGAGGACAAGTGAAGAAGAATATCATAGCGCACATACGTATATTATTTTGAATTGTGAGGAAATGCAACCAATTGAGAGGTTATTTCTTAATTACATATCCAATTTCTCTTTCAGCACTTGCAGTACCCTATCCAGTTTCTCTTTCTGTGCGTGTATTTCTCTTCTTTGCTCATCCTCATATCCCTACTTCCTCACAAAGCTCGGTCATAATCTTCTCCATAGTTTCCATCTATTTGTGCAAGATTCTCCACAAAATCATTCTATTCTCAGCTTCTTGCCTAATGAAATTTCCATTTCTCACGGTATCCAAGTGCATGCAAATTCTTTGGAGCACTCCTCGGTGTAGGATGCTTAAGAGTGACTCACTTGAGAACTCGTGGTGAGGGAATTGCGATGTGTATTCCTTAAATCTTGCCCACACCTCACAGAAACTTTCATTGTTGTGCTGTGTAAAGCTCAAGATCTCATTTCTAAACATCCTAGTCGGTGATGTTGAGAAAAACTTAGCCAAGAAGACTTCTCGCATTGATCCCATTAGGTAATGGCGTCTTATGGCAGGCTCTTTTCTCATTTGTGTGTCTTATCTCCTAGAGAAAATGGGAACATCCGCATCTTGAAAGTATCTTATGAGATCCCATTGATCTTGATGGATACACAAAACTTATCAAATGGATCCACATGGTCTAGGGATCCTCTTTCGGCAGACCGCGGAATTTTTTGCCTTGCACCATATTAATCAAGCTTGCCTTGATATCTAAATTTTTTTCTCCACAGGTGGTGGGAAAATTCCAATTTGACTTTCATACACTTTTGGCTCATTAAAAGTTCCAATGACTCTATGGGGTCTTTGAGGATGCATCGGACCTCTTTTCTCCATGCATTCTTGTTTTCCACGCCCGCTCCCCTTGGGCTTCATTTTCAACATCTTTGGGAAGAGTTTTTCCATCTTGTTCCATTTCCAAACATCTTCTTAATTGATACAAATGCTCTCTCTCTCTCTTAGCACTTGCTGCTTCCCTTTCCAATTGTTGAACGTCGATTTCACTTGGACGCAGGTTTATTTTTCCTTTGCTTCTCGTGTTCATGCACCTACAAGACCCACTACATCAAAGTCAGAAACAAAAATGAAAAACCAAAAACTTAGTGTTTAAGTGAATCAAAATCCTAATGCATATTGCTTTTTTCTCCGGTAACAGCACCAAAAATTTGATGGGAGTAAGTTTTATCCTTAAAACAGCTCCAAGTGTAGAGCAATCAAAGAATTAATTGAGGTATCAAATCCACAAGGAAGAGATAATAACACAATAGGAATACAAGAAACACGTAAATATAAGAAAATTCATATGAGGGATTTTTGGTTGGTTTCCTAATTCTCTAATTGCAAATAGGGAGAAAATATTACAATAATATTAATTCAATTATAAAAACATATGGATTATGGGCAACTCAATTGACTCGGCTGATTATCCACTAAATAGCAATGCTACATGCTCAATTAAATACATTTCTAAGACATAAAACACTTTCTAATATTCTAATCCATTCTCCTAACAATAGCCCATTTTCTAGTCTTTTGAATCAAATATTGTAAACCATAATCCATTGGCTAATATCCTTGAGTTTAAATTTATCTTAGTCTACTAACCACCTTAGGTTAAGATGTTAAAAGCATGATTACACTTTGGCTACACATTTTGTCGAACACCTAAGCCTAATATCATAAGCCTAGAATTGATTAGATACTTCAATCCTAGGATTAAACACATCCTAATCATGGAAAATTATAATCTTATGATCATAAGCATCATTAATCAACATCAAAATCTCCATAATCTATCTTACCCACAATCGAAACAGAGAACTACTCACTCATGGTGTTTGCAAGAACAAAAATAATTTAATATATATGCAAAGCAAAACATAAGCAAATAGGGATAGAGAATTTTTTCCACTAGAATTGTAGGAATGTGATGAAAATTTCAAGAACAAAGCATCCAAAAGTTGCAACAAAGAGATAAAATTTAGTATAAAAAAACTTAGGTCATTTTTGGTGTGTTTTTATAGACTAACAAAAGTAACTAGCCCAGCCCCGGGCCAAACCGGGAAAAACCGGGTCAAATTGTACCAAAACGAGAGACGATAAGTCGGATGGGCAGGCGAACAGCTGGGGTGATTGATTAGCGGGCCGATCGCTGGACAACCAGGTGGGTACTGTAAGACTGAGTTGGGCGCACAGCCATCACGATCGGCATATGGGCCGATCGTGGAAACTCCAGGGGGCAGGCATGGGTGATTTTGGCGATCAGACTTGTATGATTGACCAATGGGCCAATGGTTTATTGCTCAGGGGCTTGAGAAAGCTTCCCTGGGCGATTAGCCAGTGCTATCAGCAAGGTGGCCAATGGCAACCCTCCTATGGTCATTTCTTCCTTCTTCAATCGAACATTCCCATATTGCCAATCGAGCATTCTTCCTTTGAATCGAGCGTTCATCTATTTTATTTGCTGTATTGTACTTGAAAAATCATTCGAGAAAGCATGCAAGGAAGAAAAATGTATCTACTAGACGTTAACATGTATTCTATATGAGAATGATTGCTAAAGGCTGAGAAAACGATCTAAAATGCTTACAAATGAAAGAAAAATTGTGTTAAAATACAAGGTAAAATAATGTAAAAACCATGATTATCAATGGCATTGGCCAGTTACTCAGGAGTCCATGTCACCAGAATTTTGCAGCCATCTTCCCCTAGCAGATGGCTCACCAGTTCTGTAGTTTGTCTTTTGCATTTTTTTACTGACCTCGTTTGTGTCGGTTGACCCCGGTTACTTTTAGTAATCTGTATAAAGTTTTAGAATTTTGCAGCCATCTTCCCCAAGCAGATGGCTCACCCGTTCTGTAGTTTGTCTTTTGCATGTTTTTACTAACCCCGTTTGTGTCGGTTGACCCGTGTTATTTTCAATAATTTGTATAAAGCTTTTTAACTACAAAAACGAAGTCTTCTTTTACTTTTTCCTCATTTAGCTAATAAAAGGTTCATGCTTGTTTTGGAATTCTCAATATATGTTTCCAATTCTAGTGAAAAATTCCTTTCTACTCTTTCTCGATATTTATGTTTTGCTTTTAATAATTATTTGTATTGTTTTTTGGTATTACCATGTGTGAATACTTCTTTATATGGATTGTGAATAAGTTAGATTATGAGGATTGGAAGTTGATTAATGATGGTTGAGACCAATAGCTTATAATTTATCATGATTAAGATGTGATTAAAACTAAGATTGTTCAACAAAATGTGTAGGTGAAGCCAAATCATGGTTTTCACATATTTACCAATAATAATTGATGATTAAGGTAATTATTGTAGTGAAATAATCTCAATGATTACTAGTAAACAGATTATGATCTAGAAGATTTGATTATACAGAAGTTAGTAACTAAACTATTATCACGATAGTATATTAATCTATTAGGATGTGTTATATGTCTTATGAATACATTTGATTGAGCATGTAAGCATCGCTAGTTAGTGGATAATCATCCCAAATCCATTTATTTATGCAATCTCAATGATTACTAGTAAACAGATTATGATCTAGAAGATTTGATTATACAGAAGTTAGTAACTAAACTATTATCACGATAGTATATTAATCTATTAGGATGTGTTATATGTCTTATGAATACATTTGATTGAGCATGTAAGCATCGCTAGTTAGTGGATAATCATCCCAAATCCATTTCTTTACGCCTCCTCCTTCATATGTATTAATTTTGGAATTAATCTAATCGTCTAGTTTCTTGTTTATTTCTCATTTCATTAATTAGAAATCAATACAAAAATCACAGCTCAAATTTTCTTAGCTTTATTTTTGTATTCTTACTTGCATTATTCTTTCTTCCTTGTGAATTCGATACCATGAATTGATAATTCGATTATTCTGCATTTGGAGTTGTATATGGGATAAAACTTATCACCCATCAAGTTTTTGACGCCATTGCCCAGAAAAAAGCAGTAGAAACTAAGATTTTGAATCATTTAGAGACTAAGTGTTTACTTTTTTCTTTTGATTTCTAACTGCATTTGTTTTAGTTTTGAAGGTGAATGAGCACGAGAAGCCACAGAAAAGTGAACTTGCTACCAACTGAAGTTTGCATTCTATAGTTAGAAAGAGAAGCTGCAAGTGTTAAAAGAGAACATTTGTGTAACATCCTGAATTTCGGGTCTTTTAGAAACCTAAATTGCAAAGAAAATAACGTCTGGAAAACTTTGTTATTCATTTAAAGAAGATCCTATGGAATTTTAAAAAGGATGGAATATTATGATTATGTTTTCTTGGTCCAATCGTAACGACAAGTAAGGGCCAATGCTGAAAGCCCAAAAATTGTTCATTAATGACATAACGGTCATTCTGCAAATAACCTATGGTTTCCTTCTCCTCTATATAAAGAGGAGCCACGAAATAGAAAAGGGCATAGGATTATTACTGGCGAAGCCCTGCCAGATTATCGCCAGAGCAGCCGTCGATCAGCTACCTCGATGGAGAAGCCACCCTAGCCACTTAGAAGAAGGTAGAAGGCAGATTAGACCAATTCATGTAGAAAGAAGAAACAACTACCAAAAACCGATTCATACAATCCAAAACTTGGTCAGAATGTTATTGACTCTTTCAGTTAGATACTGCAGCAAGCGGCTTATCATTCCGAGTTTTCTTGTGAAAGTTATAGATATTTTCCCGAACATGTTGTACAGAATGCATATATGTGACCAGATTGGGTAAAACCAGGAAACGGAGACCCAAACGGATTCGGATCAATCTGAAAATTGGTGAGTAACTCCATGACATATATATCTAATTTTGTGAAAAATATAATTCCGTTTTGTTTATCCATTTGGAAGATATTATTGGTTTATCGATCCTGATATGTGCAAAATGCTTCTACAACCAGTACGCGAAGTTGTATCTTTTGATTATACACCGAAACTTATTTGACCTGAATCTTTGAATGGACATTCAGGACACATAGATATAAATTTATGTAGAAGGAGAAGCAATTTGAAGATGAATTATATACAAAGTACGTTGTTGAAGTGAGGGCAATGAATCTGCTCGACAAAGAAGAATTGGTAGTCTTTGTAAACCAGTTTCTAAGTGAGGGGTGATATGTGGATTTTAAGTGCAGCATTAAAACATTTCATAATTATGCTTGTTCTAAAATTAGATAATTGTGTGGTTAATAATTTTTTGCAATTGAGAAAATAGTTTGGGGATTAGATATTTATTATGTTAATAATAACATGGTAACTTAATACTTGATTAATTTTACCTTGAAATTTTTTTTATACTGTCCCAACGTACGCGGTAAGGCTACGTTAGTGGTGTGTTGGTATACAACAAAAAGAACCCGTGTCTGGTGACATGTAGATCAAGATTTTCTCTTTTCTAGTTTGTGCAGGTTAACGAGTTTCACAAGAAACTATTAGATTTGATGTTGGTGTTTTAACAGATAGAGTTTTGTGTTTTATAATCGGTAACTTCCCGTCTTGACTAAGTAAACGCGATGGGTGTTACAATTTGAATCATCAAAGTTCGCATTAGGAAATGAAAAACCATGGACAAAACCTTCCCCAAGATGGTGAAAATGAAGTCCAATAAATGGGAATGGAAAATCTAAATGCATGTGGAGCAAGAATTTCGATACATCCTCAAAGTGTCCCTAGGGTCATTGGAAGTTTTGATGAGCCAAATATCTATTGGAACCAAACTGTAATTCGCCCACCGTCTATTGAAAACAACAAGGCGAGCTTGATAAACATGGTTCCAGGATGACGTAAAGTACCCTGACATAGGAGATCTCGTAGTGAACAGGAGGACACTAAATTTTGGTACAACCGGAAGGTAATGTCCAAAGAGAAAATCTCGTCCATACTCGGTGCATCATCAAAGGTAAGGTATTTGTCTTGTAATTGATGCAGGTTCTTTGGCTAATGTTGCTAGCAAGTATGGAAAGATTAGGTCTTAAAAGGATCAAGCAACCATGGCCATACAAGCTACAATGGCTCACTGACTCCACGGAGCTAAAGGTAACCGAGCTTGTGAGTGTGCTGTTTAGTGTGGGTAAGTACCAATACCAGGTACTATATGATGTGGTGCCAATGCAAGATGGACACCTACTGTTGGCTCGATCATGGCAGTTTGATCATACGACTATCAACAATGTCAAAACCAATTTCAACTCCTTCACCCATAATAAGAATAAGTACAACTTAGCTCCATGAAGCCCTTTGGAGGTACATGGCCATCAAACTAGGATGAGCAAGGAGGTTTAGGTAAGTAAATCTAACTTTCTAATCAAACCTACTGTAGTGAATAAAGCTATAAGCACCAAGGACACTATTCTAGTAATGTTATACAAAGAATGTCTTAGTGTAAAATTCAAAGAGTATGAACTACCTTCTGAAATCAATGCTGTTTTGGAAAAGTACAAGGATTTTTTTCCAGAAGAAATACCAGCATGTTTTCCCATTGTTAGAGGCATCCAGTAATAAATAGACGTTGTGCCCAGAGCAACCCTTTTAAACAAACTGGTTTATCGCATAAACCCTCAAGACTCCAAGAAGTTGGAGGAATAAGTGCAAGACCGCACGGAAAAAGGGTATATCCGTGAGAGACTCAGGCCTTGTATCGTGCTTGTGCTATTGGTTCCAAAGAAAACTGGCACATGGAGGATGTGTGTGGACTGCCATGCCATCAACAACATCACAATCAAATACCAGCACCCTATTCTACGCATCGATGACATGTTGGACGAGTTAAGTAGAGCCACTATCTTCTCCAAGATAGACCTCAAGAATGACTACATTCAAGTAAAAATGAGAGAAGCAGACGAGTGGAACACTGCCTTCAATACCAAACAAGGTCTTTATCAATGGCTAGTCATGCCCTTCGGCCTAAACAATGCTCCTTGCACCTTTATGTGACTCATGAACCAGGTCTTATGGTGTTTTATAAGTAAATTTGTTGGTGTCTATTTTGATGATATATTGATTTATAATAGAAGTTTGGCCTAACAAATTGCTCATCTACAGCAAGTAATAAACACACTTCGAAAAGGAAGGCCTTTATGCCAACCTTAAGTAGTGCAAATTATGTACTGACAAACTTGTCTTCTTAGGTTTTGTAGTGACTGAACATGGACTACAAGTTGATGAAAAGAAGATCAAGGCCATCAGGGATTGGGCGACCTCTACCTCTATTAGCCATGTTCAAAGCTTTCACGGGTTGGTTAGCTTTTATAAGAGGTTTGTGAAAGACTTCAACACTCTAGAAGCACCACTCACTGATGTGATCAAAACGAATGTGGCATTTACATTGGAAGATGCCCAAGAAAAGGCCTTCAATGCCCTGAAGAACCGGCTGACCCAAGCACCGGTATTAGCACTTCCGGATTTGAAGAAGTATTCGAGGTAGAGTGTGATGCATCTGGATTGGGTATTGGTGTTGTCTTGTATCAAAGGAAGAGAGGAATGGCTTCTTTCAGAGAGAAGTTTAGTGGGGCCATGCTTTATTAGCCCACCTTGAGAAGGAGCTATACGCGTTGGTGAGAGCTTTTAGAAACATGGCAATATTACCTGCTATCAAAAGGGTTCATCATAAAAAAAGAAGGGCAAAACATCACTAAAGGGCATGCCAACTGACTGGAGTTTGTTGAGACGTTTCCTTACGTGATCAAGTACAAGAAGGGCAAAACAATGTAGTGGTCGATGCCTTATCATGGAGGCGTGCATTGATCGCCATAATGGAAGCCAAATTCTCAGGATTTGAGCACATCAAGAAGCTCTACCGAATTGATCTAGAACTTGGAAAGTGCTACAAGGAATGCAGCAAAGAAGCATATTAGTCATTCTACATCCAAGAAAGTTTTTTCTTCAAAGTCAAGAGGTTATGCTTGCCCCAAGGATCAATGGGAGAGCTAGTGCTTAGTGAAGCCCATGGAGGAGGTCTAATGTTATATTTCGGTGTTGACAAGACATTGGCCGTGGTGATAGACCATTTCTATTTGCCTCACCTCAAGAAAGACGTAGAGAGTTTTTGTACTCGCTGCATCATATGTCACAAAGAAAAATCCAAGTTACTATTTATCTACCTATGCATAATGACCATTGGGTAGATATTTCCATGGATTTGTCCTAGGGTTTCCCAAGATTCAACACAAGGATGCAATCTTTTTGGTGGTAGATCGGTTCTCAAAGATGGCACATTTCATACCATGTGAGAAGACTCATGATACCAACCAAACAGCTGACCTTTTCTTCAAGTAAGCCGTTCGACTACATGTCATACCAAGAACTATAGTGTTGGACCGAGACAGCAAGTTGCTCAACAATATTTGGAGGATCCTATGGAAGAAGCTTAACACCAAGCTACTTTGTTCAAAAACGTGACATCCTAAAACTGATGGCCAAACTGTGGTGATCAATAGAACACTCCCAACCCTACTAAGGTCCACCATTGGTAACAATATGAACACTTGGATGGGTTGTATACCCTTTGTAGATTTTGAAAATAATCGTGCTAGTCATTCGGCCACTAAATTATCTCCCTTTGAGATAGTATATGGCTTTAACCCCTTGTCTCTAGTAGATCTCGTACGCATTCCACAGGAACAGGTGAACCAAGATGGCCTTGACCGAGGAGAAATGATCTGAAAATTGCACACAAAGGCCAATGAGAGTTTAGAGAAGAAAACCGAGGAGTAGAAGAAGAGGGCTGATAAGAGCCAAAAGCAACTGACTTTTGAGCCAGAAGAATCGGTCTGGTTGCACATGAGGTGATACAAGCCTTGATTCAAGGATGTATGCGCGTGGGCTGTTTGTAGAAGATTAGGTGAGAAACTCAACCTTAGGCTTCTGGATAGGGGTTTTCTGGTTGGTAAACGATGGAAGGGTGAAGTGAACCACACGAGGGGTGATGAACCTCGTGATAAATCACAAACTTAGAGCTAGGAGGGCTGGTCTCAACTAGGTTCTAAGCGCACAAGATTCTTAGAGAGAAACTTGTAGGGAAAAAGTTCTACTTTATTAATAATCAAAAAGGTTGTCGAACTACAATGCTGGAAGGAGCCTTATTAATATGCTCGACAGCTTGACCTACTAGGGTCGACTCAAATAAGAAAAATGGAAAGTTTACAAAAGTGCACAAAAGGAAAAGATACAAAAGTGCATAATCAAAAAAAGGACCTATTCCTAAAATGTTTTTGACTCAAAATGTAAAGCAACTAGATCCTACCCTGCAAAACAGAAAGAGGCATATATTCGAATGTAAACTTACCTTAACTCACCTCACGGCCAAGAAATGGAAGGTGGCCGTCCTTGTGGCATGCACGCGCCTTGCTCCTAGTCTTCGACTTGGAGTAGGGTTACATATCTCTGGGCCTTGACCTCTCTTGCCACTAAAGACCAAGTGTCTGATGTTCCTTGTGTTGTTGAGAAGCCTTTGGACTCTAATTTGCTCTTCTGGCCCATTGTCCTTAGCTGCTCTTCCTCTAGAAGCTTGTCGACCCATAAGCTGAATTTGTGGAAGAGTGCTCTTGATCTGCTTCTTGTCATTGCTCCTGGAGGTACCACTGGTGTAGATACTTCCTCTAAGTGCATGTCCTGGAGCTGGTAGCTCATTTGGTCCGAGTCCTCTTGTGTAGAAGTGGAAGTGTGCGTGTATTCGGCTGGATGGCCTGTACCGGCTGTATTGTGCGCGGTACTGGCCGGAATGACTTCAGGACCGGCCAAGTTGATCTCGGAGTCGGCGGTGTCATCAGGGGGACCGGCGGTGTCATTCACGTCCCCACCAAGTGTGCCGGAAGCTTGGGCCTCTCCGCCGGCGATGTTGACCGGTCTGGTCCTATAGGTCGAGGGTCCGGCGGTACTGTCTGGTCCGGCAGGCGCGCCAGATGGTCCTGCTGTCTCGGGCAAGCTTCCTGGTCGGCCAGTCTGGTCTCCTGGCTGGATGTACGACCTGATGTCCTCATCATTCCCTCCCTCTTCAGTAGGTTTTGTCCTCAATACTGGTTCATCTGCATGGAAAGGAGCCAAGTCAGTGAAATTAAACGTATTGGACACATTAAACTCACCTGGAAGCTCGATCCGGTAGGCGTTGTTGTTGATCCTCTCAAGCACTCTGAATGGTCCATCTCCTCTTGGTGCTAGCTTGGAACTCCTTAGGGTTGGGAACCTCTCCTGCCGTAGGTGTAGCCACACCCAATCGCCTGGTTGAAAGATCACCTCCTTTCTTCCTTCGTTGGCATGAGTCACGTACTGTCCGGTCCTCTTCTCCAAGTTTTCTGCTACCTTCTGGTGTAACCTCCTTATGAACTCTGCTTTGGATGCTCCATTGAGGTTGGTCATCTCAGCTGGTGGCAGTGGTGTCTGCTCCAATGGGGTGAGAGGGTTGAAACCGTATACCACTTCAAATGGGGTCTTCTTGGTTGCTGAGTGCACGGCTCGGTTGTAGGCGAACTCAATGAATGGCAGGCACTCCACCCAAGTCTTTAGGTTCTTCCCTAGTGTTGTTCTGAGAAGAGTTGATAGGGTCCTATTGACAACTTCAGTTTGGCCATCTGTTTGAGGATGGCAAGTGGTTGAGAAGAGTAGCTTCGTGCCTAGGTTTCTCCAAAGGGTCCTCCAGAAATGGCTGAGGAACTTGGTGTCCCTATCTGATACGATGGTCCTTGGCACTCCATGAAGTCGTACTATCTCTCTGAAGAACAGCTCAGCTGTTTGCGTGGCGTCATTGACATTGGCACATGGGATGAAATGTGCCATCTTGGAGAATCTGTCCACCACTACAAAGATTGCATCTTTGTGGTTGATCTTGGGCAGACCTAGAACAAAATCCATCGAGATGTCCACCCATGGATGTGTTGGTATGGGCAGTGGGAGATACAACCCGTGAGGTTGCACTCGGGACTTTGCCTTCTTGCAAGTGATGCATCTTGCAGAATGTGCTTCTACTGTCCTCTTGATGTGTGGCCAGTAGAAGTGCTCCTTGACCACTGCTAGAGTCTTGTCGACACCAAAGTGGCCCATGAGTCCTCCTCCATGAGCTTCTCGGATGATAAGCTCCCTTAGTGATCCCTGTGGTATGCACAACCTTCTTTCTTGGAACAAAAATCCCTCATGGATGTAGAATTTGCCATGACTCCCTGTGCTACACTCCTTGTAGCTCTCAGAAAGGTCAGGATCATCCTTGTATAGATCCTTGATGTGCTCGAATCCTAGGACTTTTGCCTCCATGGTTGATATCAAGGCAAACCTCCTTGATAGTGCATCGACTACCACATTATCTTTGCCCTTCTTGTACTTGATGATGTACGGAAAGGTCTCTATGAACTCCATCCACCTGGCATGTCTCCTCTTGAGATTGGTTTGCCCTCTGAGGTGTTTGAGAGTCTCGTGATCAGTGTGGATCACAAACTCCTTGGACAGCAAGTAATGCTGCCAAGTCTCCAATGCTCGGACAAGGGCATAGAGCTCCTTGTCATAAGTGGGGTAGTTCAGTGAGGCACCACCTAGCTTCTCACTGAAGTATGCCACTGGTCTCCCTCCTTGGGTTAGCACTGCTCCTATGCCTATTCCAGAGGCATCACACTCCACTTCAAACGTCTTGTTGAAGTCGGGAAGGACTAGCACTGGTGCGTGTGTAAGGCTGTCCTTCAAGGCCTGGAATGCCTTCTCCTGAGCTTCTCCCCAGCTGAATCCCACGTTCTTCTTCACTACTGCCGTCAGTGGTGAGGCAATACTGCTGAAGTTGGGCACGAATCTCCTATAGAAGCTGGCCAGTCCGTGGAAGCTGCTTACTTGGCTGATGTTTCCTGGTGTTGGCCATTCTTGAATGGCTCGAATCTTCTCCTCATCAACCTGTTGGCCATGTGAACTCACAACAAAACCTAAAAAGACAAGCTTATCAGTACAAAAGGTGCACTTCTTGAGATTGGCATAAAGCTCTTCTTGTCGAAGGGTTTTAAGGACCATCTCAAGATGTGTGAGGTGTTCCCGTAGGCACTTACTATAAACAAGTATGTCATCAAAATACACTACCACAAACTTACTGATGTACGCCCTAAGAACTTGGTTCATAAGGCGCATGAAGGTGCTTGGGGCATTAGTCAAGCCAAATGGCATGACTGTCCACTCGTAGAGCCCTTGCTTTGTCTTGAAAGCAGTCTTCCATTCATCACCTTCTTTCATCCTGACCTGGTGGTATCCACTCTTGAGGTCTATCTTGGAGAAGACCGTGGCTCCACTCAGCTCATCTATCATGTCATCCACCTGTGGTATTGGATGCCGGTACTTGACCGTGATGTTGTTGATTGCTCGGCAGTCCACGCACATGCGCCAAGTCCCATCCTTCTTGGGCACTAGTAGCACTGGTACAGCACATGGACTGAGGCTCTCTCGAACATATCCCTTCTCCAGGAGCTCCTTGACTTGCTTCTCAAGCTCCTTGGACTCCTCTGGACTCATCCGGTAGGCTGGCCGGTTGGGCAGGGCTGCTCCGGGCACTAGATCAATCTGGTGTTCTATGCCACGTAAAGGAGGCAAGTCTGCTGGTATCTCCTCTGGAAATACATCCTGGAATTTGTTGAGGAGTGTTGCTACTTCACGAGCTAGCTCTACCTGTCCCTGTTCTATACTCAACATTTCCTTGAAAACCATTAGTAACATTAAGTCCTTCGAGGCTAAAGCTCTCCGGACATGACTAGGTTGAATAAGAAAGTTAGACTTGACAAGTTTCTTTTCCTTACTCATTTGGAGTTGTAGCTCATGTACTTGGGCAGGTGTAAGAGGAGCTAGGCTGACCTTTCTCTTGTCATGCACAAAGGTGTATAGATTGGTTCGCCATCATGCCTGGTCTCTTTGTCAAACTGCCATGGTCTTCCTAGTAGAAGATGGCCAGCTTGCATGGGCACCACGTCGCACACGACCTGGTCTTGGTACTTGCCCACACTGAATGGTACAGTGACTTGCTCATGAATCTTGAGCTCCACTTTGTCATCGAGCCATCTCAGTCTATATGGTCGAGGATGCCGTGTCCTCTCTAGACCTAGCTTATCAACCATATACGCACTAGCAACGTTAGTGCAAGAACCACCATCTATGATGAGGTTACATACCTTTCCCTTGATGGTGCAACGGCTGTGGAAGATGTTCTCCCTTTGGATGGTCTCTGAAGGATCCACCATTGCACTGAGGATACGTCTAGTGACCAGCACTTCCCCCACATCAGGGTACTCAATGTCACCATAGTCTCCTTCTGGCTCATAGTCCTCTTCATCTTGGGACTCATATTCTCCTGCCTCCATAATCAGCATGACTCGGTTGTTTGGGCACTCCCTTGAGATGTGTCCACGTCCCCTGCACTTGAAACAAGTTATGTCACGTGATCTTTGAGGGTTAGGAGACTTACCAGGCTCTCTCTGGTCACGGGTGGGTTCAGGAGGCTTGCTCTTGAACCTTGACTCGATCTCTACGCTTTTGCCTTTGTCCACTGTCTTAGGCATGTTGCTTGGTGCCCAAGGTGTCTTAGGCTTGCTGCGGATGTCTTGGCTCTTACGTTTGATGTGCTGTTCAGCTTGCACAGATAGGTGGAACAAGTCCTTGAAGTCGTTGTAGATTTGCCTTTCCACCTTGCAGCTGATCCTTTCTTGGAGTCCATCCAAGAATTGCGCCATCAATGCTTCTTCATCATCATTGAGCTCCAATCTGTTCCTTAACCTCTCGAACTCTTCATAGTACTCCTCTACTGATCTGGTACCCTGCTTAAGAGTACGAAAACGTCGTTGCAAATCCCTATGAAAGTAAGGTGGAACATACCTTTGTCGCATGAGGTCTTTCATGTCGACCCATGAGTCTACTGGGTCTCATTCTCTTCCTCCTTCTGTCAGATACCTCACAATCCCACCAGATGAGGGCATTGTCCGTGAGTTGTGCTACTGCCATTGAGACTCTCCTAGGTCCTGGTTGGTTGTAATGATCAAAGATATGATCCATTCTTCTCTCCCAATCTAGGTAAGCCTCGGGGTCTACTTTTCCTGCAAAACTTGGAGGAGTTAGTTTAACATTAGGATGAATTACCCGGTTGTAGGTGTGTTCATCTCCATCCTCATGACGTCTAGGAGGCATTCTTGGTCTCTGGTGAAGACCATATGGCTCAAAGCCATCATCTTCTGCCTCTGGTTGCCGTGGAGGTCCTCTCGGCCTATGGTGATAGTTATGAGGTTGCGTGTCCTCATCTCCATCTGGCTGGGGTTCCTCCTGTTCGTGCCGTGTCCTAAGGTACTCAGGACCCTCAGGAAGATCTGGCTCAGCTCTCACGTGCCTTATGGCCTGGAATCTTACTGGTCTCTCCACGCGCTCCAACCTCTCGCCTATGGATGCGAGTTGTGTTTGGAGTGTGGTGAACATGGCCATCATGGCTTCAGCTGCGTCTCTATTCTCTTCTCCCATGTGTGCTACAAAGCACATGAAGAATCGTTCTGGTTGCACATGAGGTGATACAAGCCTTGATTCAAGGATGTATACGCGTGGGCTGTTTGTAGAAGATTAGGTGAGAAACTCAACCTTAGGCTTCTGGATAGGGGTTTTCTGGTTGGTAAACGATGGAAGGGTGAAGTGAACCACACGAGGGGTGATGAACCTCGTGATAAATCACAAACTTAGAGCTAGGAGGGCTGGTCTCAACTAGGTTCTAAGCGCACAAGCTTCTTGAGAGAAAAACTTGTAGAGAGAAAATTCGCACTTTATTAATATCAAAAAGAGTGTCGAACTACAATGCTGGAAGGAGCCTTATTAATATGCTCGACAGCTTGACCTTCTAGGGTCGACTCAAAAAAAAGAAAAGGAAAGTTTACAAAAGTGCACAAATGGAAAAGATACAAAAGTGTATAACCGAAAAAGGACATATTCTTAAAATGTTTTTGACTCAAAAATGTAAAGAATCTAGATCCTACCCTGCAAAACAGAAAGAGGCATATATTCGAATTGAAACTTACCTTAACTTACCTCACGGCCAAGAAATGGAAGGTGGCCGTCCTTGTGGCATGCACGCGCCTTGCTCCTAGTCTTCGACTTGGAGTAGGGTTACAAATCTTTGGGCCCTGACCTCTCTTGCCACTTAAGCCCAAGTCTCTGATGTTCCTTGTGTTGTTGAGAAGCCTTTGGACTCTAATTTGCTCTTCTGGCCCATTGTCCTTAGCTGCTCTTCCTCTAGAAGCTTGTCGACCCATAAGCTGAATTTGTGGAAGAGTGCTCTTGATTTGCTTCTTGTCATTGCTCCTGGAGGTACCACTGGTGTAGATACTTCCTCTAAGTGCATGTCCTGGAGCTGGTAGCTCATTTGGTCCGAGTCCTCTTGTGTAGAAGTGGAAGTGTGCGTGTACTCGGCTGGATGGCCTGTACCGGCTGGATTGTGCGTGGTACTGGCCGGAATGACTTCAGGACCGGCCAAGTTGATCCCGGAGTCGGCGGTGTCATCAGGGGGACCGGCGGTGTCATTCACGTCCCCACCAAGTGTGCCGGAAGCTTGGGCCTCTCCGCCGGCGATGTTGACCGGTCTGGACCTATAGGTCGAAGGTCCGGCAGTACTGTCTGGTCCGGCAGGCGCGCCAGATGGTCCTGCTGTCTCGGGCAAGCTTCCTGGTCGGCCAGTCTGGTCACCTGGCTGGATGTACGACCTGATGTCCTCATCATGAGGCCTCAGAGGTTTCCCCAAAAGAGAGCCTCCAAGCTAGCCCCAAGAAGAGATGGGCCGTTCAAAATCTTACACAAGGTCAGTGACAAGACCGATCGCCTACAAATAGCAGAAGAGGTAAACATTTTCCATATCTTTAACATGGCTGAACTCTCTCCTTATAATACAGGAGATCAAGTTTTGAGAATAAAAAATTTTGAAGATGGAGGGAAAGATGAAGATCTCAGTACCGACCATGGACAAGAACTATGGCCCGCGATACAAGAGGGGGCGGCCATATGGTCCAGGAGCAAGCAACTCCAACCTAGCAAACAGAGAACTACTTCAAATCACTTGGCACTGAGGAAACGGCATGGCCAGAGACATGCCAAACCCCTGCCAGCACCGGCACCATTGGCCTTAATGGCCAGCCGGCCAAGATACATCGGCCAGCCGATGATCTTGCCCAAACATTTATCCAATTGACCATCATCCATGACAATGATTATCTTAATCGAGGTAAGTATTCTGCCTTTTATTACAATCAACTACCATAACTCATTTTTTAGGATTAGATCAACAAAGACCCAAGATGGCCATAATGGAAAAGAATTGGCCGGAACAACACCCACAAACCTAGAGGTTCAAGATAAAGCAAGGAAACTGGAAGAGCTTCAAGAACAAGACCCTGAGACATCAAATGATTACTTAGAATAGTTTATACATCAAGGCCAAGATCCATTACACGCCATGCACCAAATGCACACGGAATCAACACTTATTGCTCCTACATGACCATTTGTAAGCAAGGCTAAGGTATGATCCATTTATTGTATTCTTGCAGGATAATATGGCCCTCACAATGGCCCAACATGATGCCAAATTCAAACTTAATGCACCTCCCAAAAGAAATCACACGCAACTTAGACTTTTCCTTTTCATAGTTTATGCATTTTTTCCTTTTTTGTATTGTTGCGATTTCCTTTTGTTTCTGATTACCGTGTTGCATTTTCCTTTATTTATTTTGGCAACTAGGTTAAGCTGAAAAACTATTATATAAGATTCCCCTCAGCCTTGTAGTTTTCAACCTTTTTATATTAATAAAGATCAAATTCTCTATCAAGAGAAAGAACCTTTACGAATTCAACCAAGAGAGCGTCGTCGCACCCTTGCTCGAACCTCATGTGATGTATCAAAAAGTTTTCACCCTCTTCGTGGTGCACCTCACTTCTCCCAACACGCTCCTGCCTTGATTCCATGAGAGAGACCGACCACCAGCTCGTTAGATCCCCACCAAATTTCTCTTGGCCATACGGAGAGAGAGTGACCACCAACTCGTGTTACTGCCAGCCTTTGTCCTTTATAAGGATTCCTACAGCATCTTACTTTAGTTTTCTCCTAAGTTGTTGATCAGCACAATCGCTTCGTAAGGATGAACTTCGTTTAACTCGAAAGGCTCTAACCATCTTGATTTGAGTTTCCTGGGAAACAGTTTCAACCAAGATTTAAATAGCAAAATTTGATCCCCCCTACTCTAAATTCTTGCTTGATGAGTTCTTGTCATGAAATATTTTAGTTTTTTCCTTGTATATCTTGGAGCTTTCATATGCGTCCTGTCTTATCTGCTCAAGTTCTTGTAGTTATATATCAGGTGCTTCACGGTAGACGTCTTGAGATCAAAGTTGAGGAACTTTGTTGTCCAAAGTGCCTTGTATTCCAACTCAAGCGAGAGCTGGCAAGATTTCACATAGATAAGGTTTAAGGGAGTTGCCCCAGTAGTCATCTTATAGGCTGTCCGGTATGCCCACAATGCATAGTCTAACTTCGCTACCAATCTTTCTTGGTCTTTCAAACTGTCTTCTCCAATATAACCTTTATTTGATATTTCGAGACTTCTGCTTGACCTGATGTTTGTAGATTATATGGTTTTGCTACCTTATGCTTAACCCCATGCTTCCTCAAAACGTACTCAAAAAACTTGTTGATGAAGTTGGTACCCCATCGCTTATGACTATCTTGGAATTCCAAATCATGGTAAAATGATCGTCTTCAACAGATTAAGAAAAACTTTGCATCATTTGTTGGACTAACTATATATATAGCCTTAACCTGTTTGGGGGTATATTCCACTGCCACCAATAAGAAGATGGGACCAGTCCCATCAAGTCGATTCCCCAAAAATAATTCAATTTCGTGGATAGGCTTTGGGGAATCTCATTTCTCTTTCCCATATTCCTCTTTCCCATATTCCCTTTACCTTGACAAGGATCACACCTAGAGATGAAATCGTCGGTGTCTTTAAACATTCTCCGCCACCAAAATCACGCTCGAATAGCCTTAGCAACCGTCTTATATGTAGCAAAATGTGCCCCATAATCTGAACCCTGACAATGGAAAAGGACCCCGAGCACTTCCTCCTCAGATATACGTCTTGTAAATAATTTTTGCTTCTCTTGTGCGTATAAAAGTAGTTCATCCAAGTTGTAGTGCTGCACATCTTTGTAGAACCTTTTCTTTATGTAACCTTGGAGCTTTTGTGGCTCCGTGTTGCTAGCCAAGTAGTTCACAAAGTTTGTATACCAGGGAACACTCACTTCCATTGCAGTTGATACTATTGCCTCCTCCAACACATCATTCACCTTGTAGATCTTTATCAAATTGAGTTGCTCTTCGGATAGAGAATCATCAATTGGTAGCTACTCATCGACCCTCATTCTTCATAGATAATCTTCAATCCCATTTTCAATCCCCTTTTTATCCTTAATCTCAAAATCGAATTCTTGCAAGATCAAGATCAATTGCAAAAGTCTTGGTTTGGCATCCTTCTTTGCTAATAAGTGTCGCAATGCTGGTCGGTGGGCACATTCACTTTATACCCATGCACATAAGATCTAAACTTCTCGAAGGAAAGCACCATTACCAATAACTCCTTTTTAGTTGTTGCATATTTTTTTCTGAGCCTCATCAATATTCATGCTGTCATAATAGATAACGTGCAACCTATGATCTTTTCTTTGTCCACGAATGCTCCAACAGCGTGATTAGCTGCATTGCACATTACTTCGGAACGAAAATTCCAATCAGGAGGTTGAACTATTGGTGCACTTATCATTTCCTGCACATTACTTCAAAAGGAAAATGCCAATCAGGAGGTTGAAGTATGGGTGCACTTATCATTGCCTCTTTTAATCAGACAAAGGCATCATGACACTCCTTGTCGAAATAAACTCCACATCCTTGCACAAGAGCTTTGTCAGTGGCCTAGCAATACTGGAGAAGTCTTTGATGAACCTCCGATAAAATCCAGCATGACCCTTATTTGAAGTCGGTGGTTCAAGATTTGTCATCACTTATATCTTCGTCTTTTCCACCTCTACATTGCTCGCTGAGATCCTATGCCCAAGATCAATGCCTTCATGAACCATGAAATGGCACTTTTCCCAGGGGAGAATGAGGTTCGACTCTTTGCAGCATTTGAGCACCATGCAAAGATTAGAAAGACACACACCAAAAGAAAAACCATACACAGAGATGCCATCCATAAAAAATTCCATAATATCCTCAATTAGATCCGAGAAAATAGAAATCATGCACTGCTGAAAACATTTCGGTGCATTACACAATCGAAATGGCATCCTCTGATAGGAAAAGATACCATAAAGGCATAAGAATGTCATTTCCTCCTGGTCTCAAGAGTGGATAGGGATTTGAAAGAAGCCCAAATATCCATATAAAAAGAAATAGAAAGAGCGGTTTGCTAAGATCTCAAGCTTTGATTGATGATATGTAATGGGAAATGATCTTTCCAAGTGGATGCATTCAACGTTGGGTAGTCAATGCACATAAGATGTCCAGTTATCGTTCTGGTGGAGATCAACTCAACTTTGTCATTTTAACAACCATGATTCCTCCTTTTTGGAATTACATGAACCAGAAACATCCAAGTACATAGGATAGATTTTCCCCAAATTAAGTAGTTTCAAGATCTCCTTCTTAACTACTTCCTTAGGATTAAGATTCAACCTACGTTGGTGTTCAATTTATGACTTTGACTCACCATATAGATATATACTATGCACGCACAAAGCAGGAGTTATATTCTTGATGTCATCTAATGAATAATCTATAACCTTCATATACTTTTTCAACTCACTCAAAAGCATATATAGATGTCTCATCATCGTTCAAAGCATAATTTTATGATTACCGGGTATGTAATTAGGACCAATAAATTGATACCTCAGTGGTTTTAGCTCCAAATTAGGTGCTTTGAGATCACTCCAATCTTCATTATCACTAGACTTACTAGTGCTAGCTATACCCCTTTTCAGAACTTTTCCGTTTTCGATCAATTCCAGCAAGCAACTTGATCCTTTAAAAATCATGTGTGAATCAAGAATTTTCTCCTGTTCCAAGGCCCTCTCGTTCATGACCACATAAGCTTCTCCCTTTTTGTGATTGATATTTCTATGGGTTCCTTCATGTTCAGCTAGTCAAGATAGTATTCCTCCTAATTGTGGAATTTCTTAACAGAGAAAACTTTTCCTTCTAGTTAGCTTTTTTCATTGCATCCATAATGTTGAACTTGAGAGCGGCAGTTTCCAAGTGGAGATCGATGATATCTCTTTTCACATCTATGATAGCTCCAGTTGTTACCAAAAATAGTCTTTCCAACATTATCATATCAGTTGGCTCTTTATCCATCTTGAGCAAGATAAAATCAGTGGGTATTATCACTTTTCCGACCTTCAAGGCTAAGTCTTTCAAAACCCCATCGGATACCTTATAGGCATGTCCGCTAAAACCAACAAAATCTGAGTTTTCATGAAGCTTGACAAGCCTAGTATTTTTGGAGAATGTCAATGGTATCAAACTCATGCTTTCTCTAAGATCAACCAAACACTTTCCATAAAACAAAAGTCCTAAGGTGCGTGGTAAGGTGAAGCTTCCCGGATCTTAAAGTTTCTTTTGCATGTAGTTTTGAATAATCTCACTACACTCATGGTTGATCATCACCATGCTTTCCTCAAGAACCCTCCTCTTTGCTAGCAAATTTTTGATGAGCTTATTCACAATTGGGCAATGCTATACCAAGTCTATAAAAGGTGGACTAACTGGGACAGACTTTATCAGGCTCTTGTACTTCTCGTAGTACAACCATAGAAGGAAAAAATTTCTCTGTAGAGACATTCATAGATTAAGAGGAAGACTATCTGGACGAGTTTAACAAGGAAGAACCCATAGAATTTACAATCAGAAAAAGGGAGAAACTTGTGTGGTCGCGAACAAGAAACCTTTGGAATATGAGAAGATGTTGAATTCACACATTATCCTCAAAGGATCATATTGCTTGCTGTAGCTGTTTGAGGAGGGAGAAGCTGTGAGATCGAATATACGTAGCAGTGGTAAGTTTAGCGATGATGAAGATTGGAGTGAGCTCAAAGCACCCAAGTTATAGCTAAAACCACTACTGAGTGGGCTGTGGTATGAGTTTCTGGGTCGTAATTGTACATATCAAGTAATCGTGAATGATGCTTTGAATGTTGATGAAACATCTATGATTTTGTTGAAGTGAAAATGTATAGGAAGGTTATAGGTTATTCATTAGATGACATCAAAATTATAGCTCCTTTTAATTCATCCATTGAACACCAACATAGACTGAACCGAAATCTTATGAAAGTAGTTAAGAAAGACATTATGAAACTACTTAACTCGGGGATAGTCTACCCTATCGCATATAGTACCTGGTTTTCCACGGTTCATGTAGTTCCCAAAGAGGGAATCACAGTTGTTAAAAATGAAAAATATGAGTTGATCCCCACTAAAACTATAACTGGTCATCTCATGTGCATTGATTACTGCAAGTTGAATGCATCCATTAGGAAAGATTATTTCCCATTACCTTTCACTGATCAAATGTTTGAGAGATTGGCAAACCACTCTTTCTAATCCTTTTTAGATGGATACTCAGGTTTATTTCAGATCTCTATCCATCCTCAAGATCAGGAGAAAATGATATTTACATGCCCCTATGGTATCTCTGCCTATCGAAGGATGTCATTTGGGTTGTGTAATGCAAACCACTCTGGTTTATGGATGATTTCTTTGTGTATGGTTCTTCCTTTGGTGTTTGTCTTTCAAACCAGTGTAGGGTATTCAAGCATTGTGAGGAAACAAACTTCTTTCTCAATAGGGAGAAATGTCATTTCATGGTTCATGAGGGCATTGTGCTAGGGCATAGGATATCAAGGAGTGGTATAGAGGTTGACAAGACAAAGATATACATGATGGCAAATCTTGCAACTCCAACCTGAGATAAGGGAATAAGAAGCTTCTTGGGACTTGCTGCGTTTTATCGAAGATTGAAAAGCCTTTGGTAAGAGCACCCATATTTCAGCCACCTGATTGGGATCTTCCTTTCAAAGTAATGTGTAATACAAGTGACTATGCTGTTGCAGCGGTTCTAGGACAAAGGAAAAAACGTAAGTTGCACGTCAGTAGAACCCTTGATGAGGCTCAAATGAAATATGCAACCACTGAGCAGGAGTTATTGGCCATAGTGTTTTCCTTTGAGAAGTTCAGTTCCTACCTGGTTGAGTCTAAGGTGATCGGGCACACAGACTATGCAGCACTACGACACTTGCTGGCTAAGAAAGACGCCATACGCACCAAGGCTTTTGCGATGGATGTTTCTTTTTGCAGGAATTCGGCTTGGTGATTAAGGATAAGAAAGGAATTGAAAATGGGGCAGCATACCACCTATTAAGGATGAGGGTCAATCAGTTGTTACCAATCAATGATTCCCTACTAGAAGAGCAAGTCAATTTGGTTAAGGTCTTCAAGATGAATGATGTTTTGGATGAGGCAATAATGTCAACTTTAATGGAAGTGAGTAGCCATGGTATACAGATTTTGTGTTTTGGCTGGAGATATGGAGCCACCAAACCTCCAGTTTATCAGAGGAAAATTTTCTACAAAGGATGTCCAGCATTACTACTCCGATGAGCCGTTTCTATACAGACTAGGAAAGGATAAGCTGTTTCGGAGATGTCTATCTGAGGGGGAAGTTTCTGGGGTTCTTTTTCATTGTCACGGTTCATATTATGGGGGATATTTTGCTATGTATATGACAGTTTCCAAGGTTCTTCAAGCAGTTTTTTGGTGGCGAACCATGTTTAAGGACACCAACGATATCTGTAATCCTTGCCAACAAAAGGGAGTACCAGCAAGAGGAATGAAATGCTACAAAGCCCAATCCTCAAGGATGAGTTATTCAACTCCTGGGAAATTTACTTCATGGGACTGTTCCCTTTTTCCTATGGGAACCAGTACATACTCGAGGCAGTCGAATATTCTCCAAATGGGTTGATGCTCTAGCCAAACCGGCGAATGATGCAAAAGTCATTCTTAAGCTTTCAAAATGATTATTTTCACATGTTTTGGAGTTTGTAGAATAGTGATAAGTGATGGAGGCACCAACTACATCAAAAAGGTCTTTGAGAACCTTTTGAAAAAGCATGGGGTTAAACACAAGGTAGACATGCTGTATCACCCTCAGACATCAGATCTGGTGAAAATTTCGAAATGGTAGATCAACGAAATATTGGAGAAGACAGTGGGAAAGACCAAGAAAGATTGGGCGGTCAAATTAGACAATGCCTTTTGGGCATACCGTACAACATATAAGACACCTATTAGAACAACTCCTTTCAACCTCCTCTATGGAAAATCTTGCCATCTTCTAGTAGAGCTCGAGTACAAAGAGTTTTGGGCAACAAAATTCATGATCTTTTATCTCAAGATAGCTGCCAAGAAATGGCTGATACATCTGAAGGAACTCGAGGAGTTTAGACAAGATGCATATGAAAATTCCAGAATCTATAAGGAAAAGACTAACGCATTTCACGATAAGAAGTTCAGAAACCGCGATTTCAGAGCGGATGATCAGGTTCTGCTGTTTAACTCCCGGTTGAAGTTGTTTCCCAGGAATCTCAAATAATGATGGTCAGGACCCTTCAAAATAAAATAAGTCCAGCCCTGCAGAGCAATTATGCTGATCAACCACTCAGGAGAGTAATTCACCGTGAATGGGCAACACAGCAGGCCCTACTAGGCAAGTTTGAAATTGGAGGAAAGCAATACAGTTTCTATTCTGGATTCCACAACCGCCCAAATATTGGCACCGTCAAGCTGAGACATAAAACAAGTGCGTTTTGGAGGCATTCCCATGTTATCCTTTTATATAAAACTTTTCATTTTCAGTCTTTTGCTGTTTTAAACTGGTTTTAGTTTTTTATTTTATTTCAGGTGAAGAATGCACAGAAAGGGTGTGCCTAAACCATCGGCCAGTTGGCCAATCGGTAAGGCCGATCGCACACAGGAAACACAACACAGCCCATTCCTGGAATTCAGCGATCTGCTGGCTGATCGCGTGGACCAATCGCACAAGGCAGAGCTCAAGATTTTCCTGGAATCCAGCCGGATCGGATAGATAACCAACATGCACTTCTTTTGGACGCCTGTAATTGGCAACCAGCCGATCGGCCGAGCTGATCCCGCACCGCTAACATGCGATCTCCCAGAGATCGGGCCCTCAGCCAATCGTACGGGCCGAATATGCATAGGTCTGCCCAACTTCCTATAAAAGAATTTTTTTTTATCTTCTTCTTCATTCCCCATTGTTGCAACTTCCAAATCAAAAAAGTGAGAGAGAAAGAAACTTCCCATTGCACTCACCAGTTTCATACACAATCCTTGAGCTTAAAGTAGAATTTTTCATCCCTAAATTCATCTACTCATTCACTATCATCATCAAATCCAAGGTATGCACATTATTTCCCTTACTATTCACTTTCTCTAATTTTTCATTCAAAGAACAGTTGTCCATGGAAACATGTTATTGTAGAGTTACGATTGTTCTATTATACTTGGGTTCATCAATTTTGTCACTAATTTCATGTTTAAAAGAACAAATTGAATTTCGGAGAAATTAGGGTTTTGAGAAAATTTGGAGAATTGGAAATTTTGGGTTTCCTTGTTGTATTGGTTTGAAAAGGCTAATTGTACTATTGGATATAAGACCTATGGAATTCGATTGCTTGTAATAATGGTTGTATAAATTCGATAATTGGGCATTAAAGGATGTATTTAGGAATTTGGAAGAAAAGGATCACTAGGCTTGTACTCTTTTGAATGTTTAACTCCCTTGTGATTTGGCAAATTGAGCATAACGATACAATTGGTTCATTGGGGTATTTGGGATTGTAACTTACTGATTTTGAGACAAATGGCTCCACGTGCTCCATCAATAGACGTTCCTTTCAGCTCCAAAGTGGATGGTAAAAAATCCAATGACTACAACACGGCCAAAGAAGATTACCGTTAGAGCTAAACCACATAAGAAAATACCTCTAATCCCTACTGTGGACATTCTTGCAAAGGATGAGCGTACTGAAGTGGAGGAAAACGTGCTCAAATACCTGAAAACATTCCAACTCCATCCGACAAGGCTCCTCACCTGCATGCTACCGAGAAAAATGGGATTGTATGATGATGTCAAGGAATTGATGGGGAAATTGGGGTTGAGTTACTTTCCAACCTGCCGGATGCCACTCTATCCAGAGGTCACCTGACATTTTTTGCAACGGTACAACTTCACTACTTGCATCCAAGCAAAAAGACGGCCAGCAATGCATATATGAAGTTTGATGTGGAGTAGAACGAATACATTATCTCCATATTCGACATATGCGATATCTATAGATTCCCAAAAGGAAACATGGTGCGATTCCTGGATTTGAAGAACTCCCATATGTTCAGGGATATCATCGCACACAGCCCCTACCACGGAAGAACATCAAAAATTGCTAAAGTAAGAAACCCGGTACTGAGGGTTCTCTTGAAGCTTATGGCCAATACATTATTTGCCAGAAAAAATGCAGGAGCAGTCAGGATGAGTGACGTTTGCCTCTTTTGCCAAGGTTCAAAGGATATCATCACTGACGATGAAAATGAGCCATTGGCAGACTACTTAGGTGATGATGTGAACATCAGGTATATCTTTTCTAGGGAATTGGCAGTACGGCACATGGCCGCACACGACTATCGACCATCATTTATACATCACTAGCGTTCTTACACCAATCTTCCACAAAGTTGGGGTAACTGGCACATTACAGCTAATATTCCAGATGGATACTTTGAACATCACAATTGGCATAAGAAAAGCACATTTTTGGAGCTCCCATACAACAATTACCAATCAAAAAATTTTTTGATAACATTATGCATACAATTTTGAACATGCTAGGGAGGAAAAAAGACAGCGTAAAATCGAGGTTAGACTAGCCTGAAATATGTTCGAGAAGTGAGTTGCATCTTGCAAATAATGGGAAAGCACCAATACCGATATTCAGATTGATTGCCGAAGCAACAATGATCTTATTCAATTGGGTTGCATCGGACAATAATTTTCCCAATGGATTCGTTTCTAATTTGTCTAAATCAGTAGAGCATCGTAAAAACTTTCCGGAATGAAAAGTCATGACTGTCATGTATTCATGCAACGGTTTCTTCCTTTCGTTTTTGCCGAGTTATTGCAATCGCATGTCCATGAAGCAGTCGCAGGTATGTGCATGTCTTCATCTATTTTATATAATATATATAGACCATCAAATATATATTGAATACAACTTCCATTTTTTAATAATTCAGGCAATGGATCTTTCTTCCATGATCTTAGTACACGCACACTGACAGAAGATGGATTGGAAAAACTCAACCGCAATATTCCAGTGATTTATGCAATTTAGAAAAGATATTTCCTCCAGCATTTTTTGATGTTATAGAGCATGATACAAGCCTCGATTCAAGGCTTATATGCGCGTGGGCTGTTTGGAGAAGGTTAGATGAGAAACTCGACCTTAGACTTCTTGGATAGGGGGTTTTGGGTTGGTATTCGATGGAAGGGTGAGGTGAACCACACGAGGGGTGATGAACCTCGTGATAAATCACAAACTTAGAGCTAGGAGGGCTGGTCTCAACTAGGTTCTAAGCGCACAAGATTCTTAGAGAGAAAACTTGTAGGGAAAAAGTTCTACTTTATTAATAATCTAAAAGGTTGTCGAACTACAATGCTGGAAGGAGCCTTATTAATATGCTCGACAGCTTGACCTTCTAGGGTCGACTCAAAAAAAAGAAAAGGAAAGTTTACAAAAGTGCACAAATGGAAAAGATACAAAAGTGTATAACCGAAAAAGGACATATTCTTAAAATGTTTTTGACTCAAAAATGTAAAGAATCTAGATCCTACCCTGCAAAACAGAAAGAGGCATATATTCGAATTGAAACTTACCTTACTTACCTCATGGCCAAGAAATGGAAGGTGGCCGTCATTGTGGCATGCACGCGCCTTGCTCCTAGTCTTCGACTTGGAGTAGGGTTAAGAATCTTTGGGCCCTGACCTCTCTTGCCATTAAAGCCCAAGTCCCTGAAGTTCCTTGCATTGTTGAGAAGCCATTGGACTCTTCTTTGTACTCTTGGTCCATTGTCCTTAGTCTATCTTCCTCTAGGAGCTTGTCCACCCATAAGCTGAAGTTGTGGAAGAGTCCTCTTGATCTACTCCTTGTCATTGCTCCTGGTGGCACTACTGGTGTGGATACTTCCTCTAGATGCATGTCCTGAAGCTGGTAGCTTATCTGGTCCGAGTTTCCTTGTGTAGAAGTTGAAATGCTCGTGCACTCGGCTGGATCGGCTGTACCGGCTGGAATGTGCGAGGTACTGGCCGGAATGCCTTCAGGACTGGCCAAGTTGATCCCGGAGTCGGCGGCATCACCAAGGGGACCGGCGGTGTCATCCACGTCGCCACCAAGTGTGCCGGAAGCTTGGGCCTCTCCGCCGGCAATGCTGGTTGGTCTGGTCCTATTGGTCGAGGGTCCGGCAGTACTGCTTGGGCCGGTAGGTGTGCCAGATGGCCCGGCTGTCTCGGGCAAGCTTCCTGGTCGGCCAGTCTGATCTCTTGGCTGGACATACAACCTGATGTCCTCATCAGAGCATCTACCTATTCATCTTCCGCATGAAGCATCTCTAGGTGGTCCAGTCCATTTATGGTGGATGTATTTTTTTTGAGTGTTTCATGAAACATCTAAACGGTAAGGCAAAAAACTTAGCAAAAGTTGAAGGTTCAATAGTTTTAGGTAGTTTAACCGCAGAAACGTCACACTTCACGTCTTATTAGATTGTCACTAAGGTTCACACAAGGAAAAGAGCCCCATGCCGTTATGATGACAGAGGTGTGGCTACCACATATGCGGTAGAAGGCGTACCAGACATATTCTCTCCAATTGGTCGATTAAGCGTGAAACTGAAGGAGACGTGGAGGACAAGTGAAGAAGAATATCATAGCGCACATACGTATATTATGTTGAATTGTGAGGAAATGCAACCAATTGAGAGGTTATTTCTTAATTACATATCCACTTTCTCTTTCAGCACTTGTAGTACCCTATCCAGTTTCTCTTTCGGCACGTTGATTTCTCTTCTTTGCTCATCCTCATATCCCTACTTCATTACAAAGCTCGGTCATAATCTTCTCCATAGTTTCCATCTCTTTGTGCCAGATTCTTTACAAAATCATTCCGTTCTCAGCTTCTTGCCTAATGAAATTTCCATTTCTCACGGTATCCAAGAGCATGCAAATTCTTTGGAGCACTCCTCGGTGTAGGATGCTTAAGAGTGACTTACTTGAGAACTCGTGGTGAGGGAATTGCGATGTGTATTCCTTAAATCTTGCCCACGCCTCACAGAAACTTTCATTGTTGTGCTGTGTAAAGCTCGAGATCTCATTTCTAAACATCCTAGTCCATGATGTTGAGAAAAACTTAGCCAAGAAGACTTCTCGCATTGATCCCATTAGGTGATGGCGTCTTATGGAAGGCTCTTTTTTCATTTGTGTGTCTTATCTTCTAGAAAAAATGGGAACAACCGCATCTTGAAAGTATCTTATGAGATCCTATTGATCTTGACGGATCCACAAAACTTATCAAATGGATCCACATGGTCTAGGGATCCTCTATCAGCAGACCGTGGAATTTTCTGCCTTGCACCATATTAATCAAGCTTGCCTTGATATCTAATTTTTTTTCTCCACAGGTGGTGGGAAAATTCCAGTTTGACTTTCATACACTTTTGGCTCATCAAAATTTCCAATGACTCTATGGGATCTTTGAGGATGCATCGGACCTCTTTCTCTCCATGCATTCTTATTTTCCACGCCCACTCCCCTTGGGCTTCATTTTCAACATCTTTGGGAAGAATTTTTCCATCTTTTCCATTTCCAAACATCTTTTTAATTGATACAAATCCTCTCTCTCTCTCTCTTAGCACTTGTTGCTTCCCTTTCCAATTGTTGAACGTCGATTTCACTTGGACGCAGGTTTATTTTTCCTGTGCTTCTCGTGTTCATGCACCTATATGACCCAATACATCAAAGTCAGAAACAATAATGAAAAACGAAAAACTTAGTGTTTAAGTGAATCAAAATCCTAATGCATATTGCTTTTTTCTCCGGTAACAGCACCAAAAATTTGATGGGAGTAAGTTTTATCCTTAAAACAGCTCCAAGTGTAGAGCAATCAAAGAATTAATTGAGGTATCAAATCCACAAGGAAAAGATAATAACACAATAGGAATACAAGAAACACGTAAATATATGAAAATTCATATGAGGGATTTTTGGTTGGTTTCCTAATTCTATAATTGCAAATAGGGAGAAAGTATTACAATAATATTAATTCAATTATAAAAACATATGGATTATGGCAAGTCAATTGACTCGGCTGATTATCCACTAAATAACTATGCTACATACTCAATTAAATACATTCCTAAGGCAGAAAACACTTTCTAATATTCTAATCCATTCTCCTGACAATAGCCCATTTTCTAGTCTATTGAATCAAATATTGTAAACCATAATCCATTGGCTAAAATCCTTGAGTTTAAATTTATCTTAGTCTACTAACCCCCTTAGGTTAAGATGTTAAAAGCATGATTACACTTTGGCTACACATTTTGTCGAACACCTAAGCCTAATATCATAAGCCTAGAATTGATTAGATACTTTAATCCTAGGATTAAGCACATCCGAATCATGAAAAATTATAATCTTATGATCCTAATTAAGCATCATTAATCAACATCAAATCTCCATAATCTATCTTACCCACAATCGAAACAGAGAAATAATCACTCATGGTGTTTGCAAGAACAAAAATAATTAAATATATATGCAAGGCAAAACATAAGCAAATAGGGATAGAGAATTTTTTCCACTAGAATTGTAGGAATGTGATGAAAATTTCAAGAACAAAGCATCCAAAAGTTGCAACAAAGAGATAAAATTTAGTATAAATAAACTTACGTCATTTTTTGGTGTGTTTTTATAGACTGACAAAAGTAACTAGCCCAGCTGATACAAGCCTCGATTTAAGGCTGTATGCGCGTGGGCCGTTTGGAGAAATTTAGGTGAGAAACTCGACCTTAAGCTTCTGGATAGGGGGTTTTCTGATTGGTAATGGATGGAGGGGTGAAGTGAACCGCATGAGGGGTGATGAACCTCGTGATAAATCACAAACTTAGAGCTAGGACGGCTGGTCTCAACTAGGTTCTAAGCACACAAGTCTCTTGAGAGAATAACTTGTAGTAAGAAAATTTGATCTTTATTAATTATCAAAAAGGTTGTCGAACTACAATGCTGCAAGGAGCCTTATTAATATGCTCGACAACTTGACCTTCTAGGGTCGACTCAAGAAAGAAAAGGAAAATTTACAAAAGTACACAAATGGAAAACATACAAAAGTGCATAACCGAAAAAGGACCTATTCCTAAAATGTCTTTGACTCAAAAATGTAAATAATCTAAATCCTACCCTGCAAAACAGAAAGAGGCATATATTCGAATTTAAAACTTACCTTTCTTACCTCACGTCCAGGAAATGGAAGGTGGCCGTCCTTGTTGCATGCACACGCCTTGCTCCTAGTCTTCGACTTGGAGTAGGGTTAGGAATCTTTGGGCCCTGACCTCTCTTGCCACTAAAGCCCAAATCTCTGAAGTCCATTGCATTGTTGAGAAGCCTTTGGACTCTTCTTTGCACTTCTGGCCCACTGTCCTTAGTCGATCTTCCTCTAGGAGCTTGTCGAGCCATAAGCTGAACTTGTGGAAGAGTGCTCTTGATCTGCTCCTTGTCATTGCTCCTGCTGGCACCACTGGTGTAGAGAATTCCTCTAGATGCATTTCCTGAAGCTGGTAGCTTATCTGGTCCGAGTCTCCTTGTGTAGATGTTGAAATGCCCGTGTACTCGGCGGGATCGGCTCTACCGGCTGGACTGTGCGAGGTACTGGCTGGAATGTTTTCTGAGCCGGCCAAGTTGATTCCGGAGCCGGCGGTGTCACCAATTGGACCGGCGGTGTCATCCACGTTCTCCAGTTGGGCCGGAGGTTTGGGCCTCTCTGCCGGCAATGTTGATCGGTCCGGTCCTGTTGCTCGAAGGTCCGCGGTACCGCTTGGGCTGGCAGACGTGCCAAATGGCCCGGCTCTCTCGGGCAAGCTCCCTGGTCGGCCAGTCTGGTCTCCTGGCCGGCCATATGACCTGATGTCCCCATCATCCCCTCCCTTTTCAGTAGGCTTTGACCTCGAAACTGGTTCATCTGCATGGAAAGGGGCTAAGTCAGTTACGTTGAACGTGTTAGACACATTAAACTCACCTGGGAGCTCGATCCGGTAGGCGTTGTTGTTGATTCTCTCCAGCACTCTGAATGGTCCATCTCCTCTTGGTGCTAGCTTGGAACTCCTTAGGTTGGGGAACCTCTCCTGCCGTAGGTGTAGCCACACCCAATCGCCAGGTTGAAAGATCACCTCCTTTCTTCCCTTGTTGGCATGATTCGGTTACTGTCTGATCCTCTTTTCCAAGTTCTCTGCTACCTTCTGGTGTAACTTCCTTATGAACTCTGCCTTGGATGCTCCGTTGAAGTTGGTCATCTCCAATGGTGGCAGTGGCGTTTGCTCCAATGGTGTGAGAGGGTTGAAACCGTATACTACTTCAAAGGGTGTCTTCTTGGTACTTGGTTGTAAGTGAACTCAATGAATGGCAGGCACTCCACCCAAGTCTTGAAGTTCTTCCCTAGTGTAATCCTGAGAAGAATTGACAGTGTCTGGTTGACAACTTTAGTTTGGCCATCGGTTTGAGGATGGCAGGTGGTAGAGAAGAGTAGCTTCGTGCCTAGCTTCCTCCAAAGGGTCCTCCAGAAATGGCTGAGGAACTTGGTGTCCCTGTGATACAAGCCTTGATTCAAGGATGTATGCGCGTGGGCTGTTTGGAGAAGTTTAGGTGAGAAACTCGATCTTAGGCTTCTTGGATAGGGGTTTTTGGGTTGGTATTCAATGGAAAGGTGAAGTGAACCACACGAGGGGTGATGAACCTCGTGATAAATCACAAACTTAGAGCTAGGAGGGCTGGTCTCAACTAGATTCTAAGCGCACAAGATTCTTGAGAGAAAACTTGTTGGGGGAAAAGTTATATCTTTATTAATATCAAAAAGGTTGTTGAACTACAATGCTGGAAGAAGCCTTATTAATATGCTCGACAGCGTGACCTTCTAGGGTCGACTCAAATAAGAAAAAGGAAAACTTACAAAAGTGCACAAAAGGAAAAGATACAAAAGTGTATAATCGGAAAAGGACCTATTCCTAAAATGTCTTTGACTCAATAAAAGTAAATATTCTAGATCCTACCCTGAAAAACAGAAAGAGGCATATATTCTAATTGAAACTTACCTTAACTTACCTCATGGCCAAGAAATGGGAGGTGGCCGTCCTTGTGGCATGCACGCGTCTTGCTCCTAGTCTTCGACTTGGAGTAGGGTTAAAAATCTTTGGGCCCTGACCTCTCTTGCCACTAAAGCCCAAGTCTCTGATGTCCCTTGTGTTGTTGAGAAGCCATTGGAATCTTCCTTGCACTTTTGGCCCATTGTCCTTAGTCGATCTTCCTCTAGGAGCTTGTCGACCGATAAGCTGAATTTGTGGAAGAGTGCCCTTGATATGCTTCTTGTCATTGCTCCTTGAGGTACCACTGGTGTAGAGACTTCCTCTAGGTGCATGTCCTGGAGCTGGTAGCTCATTTGGTCCGAGTCCTCTTGTGTAGAAGTTGAAATGCACGTGTACTCGGCTGGATCGGCTGTACCGGCTGGATTGTGCGAGGTACTGGCCGGAATGCCTTCAGGACCGGCCAAGTTGATCCCGGAATTAGCGGCATCACTAGAGGGACCGGCGGTGTCATCCACGTTGCCACCAAGTGTGCCAGAAGCTTGGGCCTCTCCGCCGGCAATGCTGGTTGCTCTGGTCCTTGTGGTCGAGGGTCCGGCGGTATTGCTTGGGCCGGCAGGCGTGCCAGATGGTCCGGCTGTCTCGGGCAAGTTTCCTGGTCGGCCAGACTGGTCTCCTGGCTGGATGTACGACCTGCTGTCCTCATCATCCCCTCCCTCTTCAGTAGGTTTTGTCCTCAAAAATGGTTCATTTGCATGGAAAGGGGCTAAGTCAGTAACATTGAACGTATTGGACACATTAAACTCACCTGGTAGCTTGATCCGGTAGGCGTTGTTGTTGATCCTCTCGAGCACTCTGATTGGTCCATCTCCTCTTGGTGCTAGCTTGGAACTCCTTAAGTTTGGTAACCTCTCCTGCCGTAGGTGTAGCCACACCCAATCGCCTGGTTGAAATATCACCTCCTTTCTTCCCTTGTTCGCATGAGTCACGTACTGTCCGGTCCTCTTCTCCAAGTTTTCTGCTACCTTTTGGTGTAACCTCCTTATGAACTCTGCCTTGGATGCTCCGTTGAGGTTGGTCATCTCAGCTGGTGGTAGTGGTGTTTGCTCCAATGGGGTGAGAGGGTTGAAGCCGTATACTACTTCAAATGGTGTCTTCTTGGTTGCTGAGTGTACGGCTCGGTTGTAAGCAAACTCTATGAATGGCAGGCACTCCACCCAAGTCTTTAGGCTCTTCCCTAGTGTAGTCCTGAGAAGAGTTGATAGTATCCTGTTGACAACTTCAGTTTGGCCATCGGTTTGGGGATGGGAGGTGGTAGAGAAGAGTAGCTTCGTGCCTAGCTTTCTCCAAAGGGTCCTCCTGAAATGGCTGAGGAACTTGGTGTCCCTGTCTGATACGATGGTCCTTGGCACTCCATGAAGCCGTACTATCTCCCTGAAGAACAGCTCAGCTGTTTGTGTGGCATCATTGACATTGGCACACGGAATGAAGTGTGCCATCTTGGAGAATCTGTCCACCACTACAAAGATTGCATCTTTTTGGTTGATCTTGGGCAGACCTAGTACAAAGTCCATTGAGATGTCCACCCATGGATGTGTAGGTATGGGCAGTGGGAGATACAACCCGTGAGGGTGCACTCGGGACTTTGCCTTCTTGCAAGTGATGCATCTTGCACAATGAGCTTCTACTGTCCTCTTGATGTGTGGCCAGTAGAAGTGCTCCTTGACCACTGCTAGAGTCTTGTCGACACCAAAGTGGGCCATGAGTCCATGAGCTTCTCGGATGATAAGCTCCCTTAATGATCCTTGTGGTATGCACAGCCTTCTCAAGCTCCTTGGACTCCTCTGTACTCATCCGGTAGGCTGGCGGGTTGGGCAGGCTGCTCCGGGCACTAGATCAATCTGGTGTTCTATGCCACGTAAAGGAGGCAATCCTGCTGGTATCTCCTCTGGAAATACATCCTAGAACTTGTTGAGGAGAGTTGCTACTGTAGTATAATAACCCTATATCTATTCAAGATTCAACAGAAAACAGCACATGCAAGATGAACTATTATATGATCGTAATCGCGCAAGTAATACGAACAACAATAAAGAATTCGACACAAGCAAATTTATCCAGTTCGGGTGCTAAATGCAACCCTACATCTGGCCGAGGTTTCCTCGGAATCCACTAGAATCAAGACTGGTTTTACAAAGACACATCGATTACACTTTCTGTGAGCTCACACGCTCTCACCCGTAACACAATCTCTCACTAATCTAACCAACTCTCACACCCGGGAGTTATCTAAGCTAAAACACAGCTAGAAACAGATTAGAGATTAATCAAGAAACCACGAAGAAACACCCCTGAATCTCACTCGACATCAAGAACCCTAAAAACACGATTCCCCCTTTTCCTCACTCTTTCTCTCTCTGAAAAACGTAAAAGAAAAAGAACTCGTCGAACTTCCAGATGCTTCAGCTCCCCTTTTATATCTCGAGTCTTTGAAAAAAATGACACCGGTTTATTTAAACCACAAACCGGACAACCGGTCACCCGGTTATTGAATACTGAACCAATAATCACAACAAACTCCACCTTGGTTCTGTCTTCAATTTCTTGATTCATCACGGTGGATTCCCCTCGGTAACGCCTCCTTTAGTTCTCTGAGACGTTCAACAGATCTAAGAGACTCTTAAATCTGTTTATGGGTAAGACTTTTGTAAAAATGTCTGCTGGATTCTCACTGGTGTGTACCTTTGACACTGTTACCACACCTTCT
The DNA here is from genome assembly GCA_018901935.1 of Pugionium cornutum. Taxonomy (NCBI): domain Eukaryota; kingdom Viridiplantae; phylum Streptophyta; class Magnoliopsida; order Brassicales; family Brassicaceae; genus Pugionium; species Pugionium cornutum. Next base: position 15,670,565 of record JAENJI010000012.1, on the reverse strand, counting down.
GCAATTAATTCACTGATGAAGTGAAACTTAACCGCAATGTGTTTTGTCCTATCATGGAACACATTGTTTTTCGCTAATGCCAAAGCGCTTTGAGAATCACAGAATACTTCTACACTTTCTTGACTGTACCCAAACTCTCTACATAACCCTCTGAGCCAGATTGCTTCTTTTACAGCTTCGGTTAAAGCAACATACTCGGCTTCTGTAGATGAAAGAGCTACAATTTTCTGAAGACTTGATTTCCAACTTAGAATACTTCCGCCAGCGACAAAAGCAAAACCAGACAATGATCTTCTTTTATCCAGATCTGCTGCAAAATCGGAATCACAGTAACCACAAATCTTAAAATTTGAGCTTTTCCTGAAAGTTAACCTCATTCCTAATGATCCTTTCACATACCGTAGAACCCACTTTACAGACTCCCAATGAGTTTTAATAGGATTGCTCATGAACCTGCTTATTATACCAACCGGATATGCTAAGTCTGGTCTGGTTCCTATCATGCCATACATGAGACTTCCTACAGCATTACAGTAAGGGACTGACTTCATGAGTATTTCATCTTTTTCTGCTTCCTGATTACTGGCTGTCTTAAGCTTAAAATGAACACCTATAGGAGTATATACTGGTTTTGCTTGATCCATCATAAACTGCTTAAGAACCTTCTGCAGATAATCCTTCTGTGATAGTTTAAGAATGCCATTCTTCCTATCTGGAATGATGTCAATTCCCAGAATTCTCTTAGCTGCTCCAAGATCTTTCATTTCGAATTTGGAGCTTAAGTCACATTTCAGTATGTCGATCAGTTCAACACTTTTGCTGGCTACTAACATATCATCTACATATAACAGAAGATATATGTATACACCTGATATGTTTTTGATGTACACACAGCTGTCATGTTTGCTCCGGATGAAACCATTTTCCAACATGAACGAATTGAACTTCTGGTTCCACTGTCGTGGACTCTGCTTTAATCCGTATAATGATTTTCTAAGCAGACAAACCCAATCTTCTTTTCCTTTCTTCACAAAACCTTCTGGTTGACTCATAAAGATTTCTTCCTCTAAATCACCATGAAGAAATGCTGTTTTTACATCTAATTGTTCAAGTTCAAGGTCTTCGTTTACCACAACTGACATCAAGTATCTTATTGATACATGTTTGACTACCGGAGAGAAAATCTCAGTGTAGTCAATGCCCTCCTTTTGTGCGTATCCCTTAGCTACCAACCTAGCTTTAAATCTCGGTTTTTCCACTCCAGGTATCCCTTCTTTCCTTTTGAAAATCCATCTACATCCTATTACCTTTCTGTTTTCAGGTTTTCTGACCAGGATCCAGGTAGAATTCTTTTCTAATGAGTTCATCTCCTCGTTGGATGCCTTAATCCATTCTTCTCGGTTTTCAGAATCTAGAGCTTCTTGAAAACTTCTGGGTTCTAATTCATCATATGATTCAGATGCCATCATTGCTAGATTTCCGTACTCTTCATCATCATATCTAGCAGGTGGTCTTATTACTATCCTAGGTCGGTCTCGAGCTATTTGGTAATCCCACCATTCTGATCTCACTTGTCCTGAAGTTTCAACCTCTTCTGGTTCTAGGTGATCCCTATGCTCTCTTTCAGAACCTGGGGCCTGAATCTCACTGGGTCTTTCGGTTTCTCCACCTAACTGATTATCTCTACTATTCTGTCCACCACTTAGAATGATATCCAAAAAATCAGTATTTTTCTCCTCTGATTCATTTGGAGTGTCTTTAATCAGATCTTTGTAACATTCATCTTCTTTGAATGTTACATTTCTGCTGATTAAACTTCTATTATCATCCAAGCTCCAGATTTTATACCCTTTAACCCCTGATGGATATCCTAAGAAAATTCCCTTTTTGGCTCTAGGTTGGAGTTTCCCATCATCACTATGAAAATAGCAAATACAGCCAAATTTCTTTAAATGATTATAGCTAGGTCTCTCTTTCTGCCATAATTCTTCTGGAATCTCTCCCTTAACAGCTGCAGATGGAGTTAGATTGATCAGATATACCGCTGTATTAACAACTTCTGCCCAAAAGACCTTTGGGATACCCGATTCACTGAGCATACTTCTAACTCTCTCAAGAATGGTCCTATTCATCTTTTCTACAACTCCATTCTGCTGAGGAGTGTAGGGAATTGTTTTGTTTCTACGAATACCATGTTCAGCACAATAGGTGTCAAACTCCTTGTTGCAGAATTCTAGGCCATTATCGGTTCTAAGGGTTTTTAATCTAAACCCAGACTGGTTTTCTATGAGGGTTTTCCACTCCCTAAATTTACTAAAGGCTTGATCCTTAGATTTCAGGAAGAATACCCACACTTTCCGGGAATAATCATCCACTAAACTTAGAAAATAATGGCATTTTCCAAGGGATGCAGGGATGGTTGGTCCCCCCCCCCCACAAGTCTGCATGGACATAGTCCAAACATTCTTTACTAGAGTGACTTCCTACGGCAAATGTGACCTTGTGTGTTTTACCAAACACACAATTTTCACAGAATTCAAGGTTAGATATACTGGTATTGTCTATATACCCTTTTCTAGCTAGACCCATTAGACCAGATTGTCCTACATGACCCAATCTAGAGTGCCACAGAGATGTATCATCCTTTCTGGCAGCCACATTTACCTCCCCAGTAACACTGGTTCCTTGAAGTAAATAGAGATTCCCATGCTTCTTGGCTTTAAGGATAGTCCTACACCCTTTCTTTACCCTTAGGCTTCCATTTTCAGAAGAGAAATTGCATCCTAGACTTTCAAAGGTTCCCAAGGATAGTAGGTTTCTAGAGAAATCAGGTACGTATCGAACATTTGATATCTGAACTATAGTTCCTTCGGAGGGTTTTAACCTAATAGTTCCTATCCCCTTAACTTCAGAAGTACTTTCATTTGCCATTCTAACAGACCCGGCCCTATATTCCTGTAAGTCTACAAACCAATCTTTCTTAGGTGTCATGTGAAAAGTGCAGCCCGTATCTAGAATCCATAGGTCATCAAAATTCAATGCTTCAGCTACGTTTGATTCTAAGACCGACAGGGACTCTATGAATCCTGTCCCATAAACAGCTGCAGACTCGGCTGTTTCTGAAGTTTAGTCTTTGGGTTTTAAATTTCCTTTCTTAGGACATTTCCTTTTGTAATGTCCCTCAACCCCACACAACCAGCAGGTGACATTTCTTTCTCTAGATTTAGATCTAGACTTTCCTCTACCCTTACTCCCTTTCTGATCCTTATTAAGAGTTCTTCCCCTAGTGTTTCCTCCTGAGTATAATACATCTCCAGGAGTTTTACCGGATTTAACAGTGGCACCAAACTCCAACTGTTTCAAATATATGGCACTAATCACCTCTTCTAATGTTAGAGTAACCTTTCCATACCTCAGAGTGTCTCGCAGTTGGTCAAACTGCTTAGGCAGCGACATTAGGAGAAGGATGGCTTGATCCTCATCCGATATAGTTACTCTAACATTTCCTAAATCCGTAATCACCCTAAGAAACTCGTCTATGTTATTCTCAACTGATATGGATTCATTCATCTTGAATCCATATAGTCGTTGCTTTAAGTAAATTCTGTTAGGTAGAGACTTAGACATATATAATGAGTCTAAGATTTTGAACATACCTGCTGCCGTATCTTCTTTTATGATCTTCCTAAGCACCTGGTCACTTACACTTAATATTATAGTACTTCTAACCTTTCTTTGTTTCTCCAGTAATTCGGGGTCCCTCTTAGGAGGAGTCTCCACGGATTCCAGCTGCTCTTTGCCTCCAGTACTTTCCTCCGATTTGACTCCTGCTGCCGAATCTTCAAGATCTTGTTCTTGAATTCTCAGGGCATCCATTAGCCCCAAGATTTCAAGATGTGCCAAGATCTTCTCCTTCCAGAGGTTGTAGTCGATTGATCCGTTGAACTTTTCCATTTCCACTCTTGCCGATGACATGCTTGTGCTTTCCAGTTATTCCCCCCTACAAAGAAACAAAAGAAACAGATTCGTAAACTACGGATCTGTACTTTAAATGCAAGATCCTTACCTGACCTTGGCTCTGATACCAATTGTAGTATAATAACCCTATATCTATTCAAGATTCAACAGAAAACAGCACATGCAAGATGAACTATTATATGATAGTAATCGCGCAAGTAATACGAACAACAATAAAGAAATCGACACAAGCAAATTTATCCAGTTCGGGTTCTAAACGCAACCCTACATCTGGCCGAGGTTTCCTCGGAATCCACTAGAATCAAGACTGGTTTTACAAAGACACATCGATTACACTTTCTGTGAGCTCACACGCTCTCACCCGTAACCCAATCTCTCACTAATCTAACCAACTCTCACACCGGGGAGTTATCTGAGCTAAAACACAGCTAGAAACAGATTAGAGATTAATCAAGAAACCACGAAGAAACACCCCTGAATCTCACTCGACATCAAGAACCCTAAAAACACGATTCCCCCTTTTCCTCACTCTTTCTCTCTCTGAAAAACGTAAAAGAAAAAGAACTCGTCGAACTTCCAGATGCTTCAGCTCCCTTTTTATATCTCGAGTCTTTGAAAAAAACGACACCGGTTTATTTAAACCACAAACCGGACAACCGGTCACCCGGTTATTGAGTACTGAACCAATAATCACAACAGCTACTTCAGGAGGTAGCTCTACCTGTTCCTTTTCTACATTCAACACTTCCTTGAAAACCATTAGTAACATTAAATCCTTTGAGGCTAAAGCTCTCCGGACATGGCTTGGTTGAATAAGAAAAATTTGACTTGATAAGTTTCTTTTCTTACTCATTTGGAGTTGTAGCTCGTGTACCTGGGTAGGTGTAAAAGGAGCCAAGCTGACCTTTCTTTTGTCATGCACAAAAGTGTAGAGATTGGTTCGGCCATCATGCCTGGTCTCTTTGTCAAACTGCCATGGTCTTCCTAGCAGAAGATGGCCAGCTTGCATAGGCACCACGTCGCACACGACTTGGTCTTGGTACTTGCCCACACTGAATGGCACAGTGACTTGATGATGAGGACATCAGGTCGTACATCCAGCCAGGAGACCAGACTGTCCAACCAGGAAGCTTGCCCGAGACAGCAGGACCATCTGGCACGTCTGCCGGACCAGGCAGTACCGCCGGACCCTCGACCTATAGGACCAGACCGGTCAGCATTGCCGGCGGAGAGGCCCAAGCTTCCGGCACACTTGGTGGGGGCGTGGATGACACCGCTGGTCCCTCTGGTGATGCCGCCGACTCCGGGATCAACTTGGCCGGTCCTGAAGGCATCCCGGCCAGTACCGTGCACAATCCAGCCGGTACAGCCGATCCAGCCGAGTACACACGCATTTCCACTTCCACACAAGAGGACTCGGACCAAATGAGCTACCAGCTCCAGGACATGCACCTAGAAGAAGTATCTACACCAGTGGTACCTCAAGGAGCAATGACAAGAAGCAGATCAAGGGCACTCTTCCACAAATTCAGCTTATGGGTCGACAAGCTCCTAGAGGAAGATCGACTAAGGACAATGGGCCAAAAATGCAAGGAAGAGTCCAATGGCTTCTCAACAACACAAGGGACATCAGAGACTTGGGCTTTAGTGGCAAGAGAGGTCAGGGCCCAAAGTTTCTTAACCCTACTCCAAGTCGAAGACTAGGAGCAAGGCGCGTGCATGCCACAAGGATGGCCACCTTCCATTTCTTGGCCATGAGGTAAGTTAAGGTAAGTTTCAATTTGAATATATGCCTCTTTCTGTTTTGCAGGGTAGGATCTAGAATATTTACTTTATTGAGTCAAAGACATTTTATGAATAGGTCCTTTTTCGATTATACACTTTTGTATCTTTTCCTTTGTGCACTTTTGTAAGTTTTCCTTTTCTTATTTTGGTCGACCCTAGAAGGTCAAGCTGTCGAGCATATTAATAAGGCTCCTTCCAGCATTGTAGTTCGACAACCTTTTTGATATTAATAAAGATAGAACTTTTTCCCCAACAAGTTTTCTCTCAAGAATCTTGAGCGCTTAGAATCTAGTTGAGACCAGCCCTCCTAGCTCTAAGTTTGTGATTTATCACGAGGTTCATCACCCCTCGTGTGGTTCACTTCACCTTTCCATCGAATACCAACCCAAAACCCCTATCCAAGAAGTCTAAGGTCGAGTTTCTCACCTAAACTTCTCCAAACAGCCCACGCGCATACATCCTTGAATCAAGGCTTGTATCATTTTGGTATCAGAGCTTAAAGCTCCTAAACCAGGTTTTTTCTATCCTTTTGCTTGTTTTGTTTTAGTTCTTGCATTAGTTTAAGTCGCATTCAAGAAAAATAAAAAAATAACATCAAACTCTAAACCGAGTGCATCTAGCCTTCTACGTGTATCACTAGGGTTTAGATTCACTTTTGCATTGCCATTCACGTTTTCCTTTTTGTTTAAATCATATTTCCTTTATTTTTAAGTTAAATTAAAAAGAAAAGAAAAAGAAAATAGAAAGAATACTAAAGGAATTCGAATTGGACAGCTAGCACAAGTTGTCAAGAAAGTTTCCTTTTTCTCAAATCTTCACATTTTTGAATTTCCAATTTCCAGATTTTTTCCTTTTTGCAAATTTTCGAATCCTTATAAAAAGAAAACCCTCCTAATAATTTAGGAGCATCCTAACTTGTCTTCTCTCTTTGTAGCACACAATGGCAGAAGAAAATAGAGAAGCAACCGAAGCCATGATGGTCATGTTCACCACACTCCAAACACAACTCGCATCCATAGGCGAGAGGTTGGAGCGTGTGGAAAGACCGGTGAGATTCCAGGCCATAAGGAACGTGAGAGCTGAGCAAGACCGTCCTGAGGGTCCTGAGCACCTTAGGACATGGCACGAACAGGAGGAACCCCAACCAGATGGAGATGAGGACACACAACCTCATAACTATCACCTTAGGCCGAGAGGACCTCCACGGCAACCAGAGGCAGAAGATGATGGCTTTGAGCCATATGGTCTTCACCAGATACCAAGAATGCCTCCTAGACATCATGAGGATGGAGATGAACACACCTACAACCGGGTAAATCATCCTGATGTTAAACTAACTCCTCCAAGTTTTGCAGGAAAAGTAGACCCTGAGGCTTACCTAGATTGGGAGAGAAGAATGGATCATATCTTTGATCATTACAACCAACCAGGACCTAGGAGAGTCTCAATGGCAGTAGCACAACTCACGGACAATGCCCTCATCTGGTGGGATCGTGAGGTATCTGACAGAAGGAGGAAGAGAAAGAGGCCCATAGACTCATGGGTCGACATGAAAGACCTCTTGCGACAAAGGTTTGTTCCACCTTACTTTCATAGGGACTTGCAACGTCGTTTTCATACTCTTAAGCAGGGTACTAGATCAGTAGAGGAGTACTATGAAGAGTTTGAGAAGCTAAGGAATAGATTGGAGCTCAATGATGATGAAGAAGCATTGATGGCACAATTCTTGGATGGACTCCAAGAAAGAATCAGCCGCAAGGTGGAAAGGCAAATCTACAACGACTTCAAAGACTTGTTCCTCCTATCTGTCCAGGCTGAGCAGCACATCATACGTAAGAGCCAAGACATCCGAAGCAAGCCTAAGACACCTTGGGCACCAAGCAACATGCCCAAGCCCGTAGACAAAGGCAAGAGCATAAAGATCGAGTCAAGGTTTAAGAGCAAGCCTCCTGAACCCACCCGTGACCAGAGAGAGCCTGGTAAGTCTTCTAACCCTCAAAGATCACGTGACATAACTTGTTTCAAGTGCAGGGGACGTGGACACATCTCAAGGGAGTGCCCAAACAACCGAGTCATGCTGATTACGGAGGCAGGAGAGTATGAGTCCCAAGATGAAGAGGACTATGAGCCAGAAGGAGAGTATGGTGACATTGAGTACCCTGATGTGGGGGAAGTGCTGGTCACTAGACGTATCCTCAGTGCAATGGTGGATCCTTCAGAGACCATCCAAAGGGAGAACATCTTCCACAGCCGTTGCACCATCAAGGGCAAGGTATGTAACCTCATCATAGATGGTGGTTCTTGCACTAACGTTGCTAGTGCATATATGGTTGATAAGCTAGGTCTAGAGAAGACAAAGCATCCTCGACCATATAGACTGAGATGGCTCGATGACAAAGTGGAGCTCAAGATCCATGAACAAGTCACTGTGCCATTCAGTGTGGGAAGTACCAAGACCAAGTCTTGTGCGACGTAGTGCCCATGCAAGCTGGCCACCTTCTACTAGGAAGACCATGGCAGTTTGACAAAGAGACCATGCATGATGGCCGAACCAATCTCTACACCATCGTGCATGACAAGAGAAAGGTCAGCCTAGCTCCTCTTACACCTGCCCAGGTACACGAGCTACAACTCCAAATGAGTAAGGAAAAGAAACTTATCAAGTCTAATTTTCTTATTCAACCAAGCCATGTCCGGAGAGCTTTAGCCTCGAAGGATTTAGTGTTACTAGTGGTCTTCAAAGAAGTTTTGAGTATAGAACAGGGACAGGTAGAGCTACCTCCTGAAGTAGCAACTCTCCTCAACAAGTTCCAGGATGTATTTCCAGATGAGATACCAGCAGGCTTGCCTCCTTTACGTGGCATAGAACACCAGATTGATCTAGTGCCCGGAGCAGCCCTGCCCAACCGGCCAGCCTACCGGATGAGTCCAGAGGAGTCCAAGAAGCTTGAGAAGCAAGTCAAGGAGTTCCTGGAGAAAGGCTATGTTCGAGAAAGCATCAGTCCACGTGCCGTACCAGTGCTACTAGTGCCCAAGAAGGATGGGACTTGGCGTATGTGCGTGGACTGCCGAGCAATCAACAACATCACAGTCAAGTACCGGCATCCGATACCACGGCTGGATGACATGCTAGATGAACTGAGTGGAGCCACGGTCTTCTCCAAGATAGACCACAAGAGTGGATACCACCAGGTCAGGATGAGGGAAGGTGATGAATGGAAGACTGATTTCAAGACAAAGCAAGGGCTATACGAGTGGACAGTCATGCCATTCGGCTTGACTAATGCCCCAAGCACCTTCATGTGCCTTATGAACCAAGTTCTTAGGGCGTACATCAGTAAGTTCGTAGTAGTTTACTTTGATGACATTTTGGTTTATAGTAAGTGCCTACGGGAACACCTCACACATCTTGAGATGGTACTTAAAACCCTTCGACAAGAAGAGGTTTATGCCAATCTCAAGAAGTGCACCTTTGTACTGATAAGCTTGTCTTTTTAGGTTTTGTTGTAAGTTCACAGGGCCTACAGGTTGATGAACAGAAGATTCGAGCCATACAAGAATGGCCAACACCAGGCAACATCAGCCAAGTAAGGAGCTTCCACGGACTGGCCAGCTTTGGAGATGCTCAACTTCAGAGTATTTCACCACTGAGGCAGTAGGAAGAAGAACAGATTCTTGAAGCTGTGGAGAAGGCATTCAAGGCCTTGGACAGCTCACATGCACCAGTGTTGTCTGCCTGACTTCAACAAGTTTTGAAGGGAGTGATGCCTCTGAATAGGCATAGGAGCAGTGCTAACCCAAGGAGGGAGGCCAGTAGCATACTTCAGTTAGAAGCTAGGTGGTGCCTCACTGAACTACCCCACTTACGACAAGGAGCTTTATGCCCTTGTCCGAGCATTGGAGACTTGGCAGCATTACTTGCTGTCCAAGGAGTTTGTGATCCACACTGATCACGAGACTCTCAAACACCCCAGAGGGCAAACCAATCTCAAGAGGAGACATGCCAGGTGGATGGAGTTCATAGAGACCTTCCCGTACATCATCAAGTCCAAGAAGG